>JAUZNJ010104822.1:0-20755 GCA_034780135.1 Jordanella pulchra | reverse complement strand
TCTCATCCCCCCTTTCCTGTCAGCCTACTGTCTGAAAAACGAGCCACTAGTGCCGTAAAAAGCTGAAAAAAAAAAAAAAAAATGACTCCAGAGTTGAACAGCAGTTTAATAGCGCCTAAGGGGCAGATCCATTTAACATACTTCAATCCTGGAAAATAACAAGAAGTCTACTCCCATCGAGTGCAACAGAATATCAATTTACTTGAATACATTTTTGTGCTTAAAGTGACATGATTATATTGAATTAGTTTGATTTAACTTTAGTTGAATTAAAATTCATTGATTAAATTTCCTAAATCCTGCCATCCTGATGTTCAGCATCAAAATGTAAATGTAAGTTATGATCTGATCATAATCATCTTTAATGGATGATAAAGATTGTTCCTAAATTCACAAAAAAAGGACTGCTGCCCACAGGAAAGACAAGAAAAAGATCTCATTGACTGGGAAGATCGCCTCACACCAGGTAAAACTTTTTGCTTGTACTCGTCTTCTATCCGGACCGGGTCGCAGGGGCAGCGTCTCAGCAGAGACTTCCCTCTCTGCAGACACCTGCTCCAGCTCTGCTGGGGAAAGCCCCAGGCGCTTCCAGGCCAGCCGAGAGACACAGTCCCTCCAGCGTGTCCCCTGGGCCTCCTCCCGGTGGGACGTGCCTGGAACACCTCCAGAGGGAGGCGTCAATAGAACATCCGAGAAAGATGTCTGAGCCACCTCAGCTGACTCCTCTTGATGTGAAGGAGAAGCAGCTCTACTCTGAGCCTCTCCTGAATGATCGAGCTCCTCACCCTCTCTCTAAGGGGGAGCCCAGCCACCCAGTGGAGAAAGCTCATTTCAGCCGCTTGTATCCAGGATCTCGTTCTTTCGGTCAAGATCCAGATTTCATGACCGTAGGTGAGGGTAGGAACGTAGACCGACCAGTAAATCCAGAGCTTTGCCTTTTCGCTCAGCTCTCTTCACCACGACAGACCGGTGCAGCGACTGCATTATGGCAGCAGCCGCATCGATCCGTCTATCGATCTCCCGCTCCATTCTCCTCCAACCTGAAGGGGACAAGCCACCTTTTTCCTGTCGAGAACCATGACCTCTGACTTGGAGGAACTAATTCTCATCTCGCGACTCAGGTCCAGAAAACGTATCAATAATCAGGGCAAACATCAAATATTTATAGGAACTAAATTTGACAGTTTTAAACCTTTAACACTAAGTGTTTGATACACGAGTTTCTGTGACCTCTATATCACCAGTGTCATATTTAGTTCTTATAAAACCTGACTTAGACAAGCAGACACATGTAAGGCACAGAAAATCTATAAGTACAGAAATTTCTAATGTATTAGAAGTGATACTGATAACTTTTCTAATTTAAGCTAGTTTGAACTGTTTTATATTACTTTCATTTGTCAGAAAGTTCAGTAACAACCGAATTGAACCCATATGTAAATCCCATATTTAGAAAAATGCAGATCTATTATGAGTTTATTTTATATTTTTTTCTATTTTCTACAATTTTGTTGTTTGATGTTTTTTTGTTATGTTTTTTATTTAATTATATTGTAAGGCAATATATGCATAAACCTTTGACCTCCTTAAACAGTTTGGCACCAGATGCAGCTTTTTGCAGAACTGAGAGGTTGTTTGGATAAAATCATCCAACTCTTTTAGATTTCTCACCATCATTTGATTGTATACCCAGTAGGGAGTCGTTTTATTCCCATTCAACAACATAAATCCATCAGTGAGTCACAACAGAAGTTACTCAGCAGGATTTGGACCAATCTGTGGATGAAAGTCATCAAACAAAGCATCACCACTAAACTCATCCAACTTCCCCAGTTTCCTGTCCATCAGCGCTGCTCATCATCAAAAACAGCTTCCTTCCTTCCTGGGTAAACATGAGCAGACACAAAGCAGAGATACTGTACCAGGAAGTGCCTGATCAGCAAACCCAGGAATCTGACCCCTGATTGGCTCTCTGCTGGTTCCAGCAGGTCAGCGCACCGATGGGAAAGGATTTCTGCTTCTCATGGAGAGGAAACTGCAGAGCAGAGGAGCATCATTTGGCTGTACAAGAACAGGTCACACACAGAAGTTCTGTTTTGACAAACGTTGACAAGATAAAGCATTTTTAAAGAACAAACCGAGTCAACAGGACTCCAGAGAACTGCTGCCGCAGCTCATGTTTCCTGTTCAGTCACCAAAGAACAAATACATGAACAACACTAGAAACGCTGCTTGGAAATGACTTCAGTTTGGAGGAAATAAAGGTTGGATCAGAGCTTTGATCAGCTGGTAAAAACTGGTAAAAACTGGAAGGTTTCAATCATTTCAGTCTTACACTGTTTTTTTTCTGACTTCTCACTGACTGAAGACTAACAGAGAAAGAAAGAGTTGTTCACACAGGCCTTCTCTCTCTGTTCTCATCCCAGTTTCTGTAAAGTCAGCATGGAGCCGTGTGGGTTTGCAGAAAATGATGTTTCCTTTGCATTTTTTTATCATTATTGTTCTTTTTGTCCCTACAGGCTTACTTTGCTACTCAACGTCCTTTTGTCCAGGTTCACACTCATAAGAGACACGGGTCAGAAAAACATCCTTAATCTGAGTCTCAGCACTTTTTTCTGATAAGTGTCAGAAATTAACTGAGGGGGAAAAAAGATGAAACAGCAAAGCATGGCATGGAAACATGATTTCAATAAACCACAATATACAATAATTCCATTGTGATTAAATCCTGACTTTGACTAGACCACTACAGGTCTCTGCTGGTCAGCCGTGGACCTGCTGTAACAAAAGGCTCTTCTATGTGAAGAAACCATCTGATTGCCAGAGATTCTCCTTCAACAATTTCTGGTTGAGAGTAGAATTTATGCTTCCATCCACTGAAGGAGTTTATTCTGGTGCTGAATCCAGAAATCATCTCCTGACCACCACACTGCCGCCACCGTGTTGGACCACTGGTGTTATGTTCTTTGTAGGACATTTTCTCACCAGATATAACCGACTGCAATTGTTTTTACTGAGTCTCTTTTGGTCAGTGAGACCATTGCTGCTTTAGATGTTCTGCTTTGTCCTGAATTAATTTAGATCGGCCAACTCCTGGTAAGTTCACAGCTGCTCCATGTTAGAAACCTTTAACATAGTTATGATAATTTTAAGGTGATGATTTAATTTTATTCGGTTGCCTGTTTTTATAATTTAAATAGATTTATTCATTTATCTATTTTAAATCTGGCAACAATTAACAGTAGACAAAATGCAGGAGTCAAGATATTTTATGTTCCCGAAAAAAATAAGTGTTCTGAATCAGTTAAATTAAATCAAGTTAAATCACTGATGTAATAAGGTACTAGAAAGCAGCATGATGATACCAACAAATGACTGAGACCGTAAGTAGAGGGAAAGCAGGGCAAACGGTAGATCAAAGGAGGAAACACAGATGTAGGAAATTGACAAATTAACTGAAGACTAACAGAGATAAACAAGGGAAGGAATAAACTAAGGGAACAAATCCAACAATCCAAAGGGATAAATAGAGAAGCTAAAGACAAAACCAACTAAAAAGCATAAGATATAACAAGAGAAATACAGAAACAACAACTGACAAAGTAAACAAACTAAACCGATATGGAAAACCCCTAACGGCAACAATAACAGAGTATGGAAAGGCCCAAATAGCAAAACTAATAACAGATTCAAGGCAAAACCAAACAGGTTTTAATTTTTACATAAAATATTTTCCTAACAAGGAAAAATGTGAAACAAAAAGCAACTGAAAAATAATATTGAGCAAACCAACATTTAAACTTAAATGAAAAGAAGCTGAAACCATGGCAACAGCAGCGTGTAGACACATTAAAAGTCATAGAAAGAACCGACCTAATCTTGCTATTGATGAGAGACGTGGTTGGAAACTATCTTGAATCTTGTGACCTGATGTTTAATGATAAAATTGTGCAGATGTGTGTGGAACATCTGGCATGATCCAATGTGCTGCCAGGGTTTCTGGAAGCTTTTTATGACCAGCTTACTTATCGCCTGCTTCCTGCCATTGTTGGACCAGCTCGCAGTTTGACCTTTAAGCCTGTGTGCGGTCACGCTCTCTGATCAAGTCTGTCTCAGTTGAAACAGGAAGAAAGTCAGCTTTCACATTTTGTTCTCCTTTTTTTCACCCTGAGAAGCAGACAGGGTTGAGTCAGCTGATGAGGAAATCAGTTTAAGGTAACACTGCAGTGGGACTTCACAGAGGAAAAGTCCTCCAAAGACTTCCTGTCTAATAAAGAGATGATTTCTGGCAGCATTGCTCTTAGACGGAGCCTGTTACAGCTGGTGTCTGACACACAAATCCACTCATCACAAGTGTCTTATTATTTGGGATCATCTGATGATGATGCATTTGAGCTGCTTTTTTATTGTAGCCTTCTGTTTGAAGTTTGCCTGTTCTCCTTTTGCAGGATTTGGTCCTCTCCAGGTACTCCAGCTTCTTCCAGCATCCAAAAATATTCACTGGTTGGTTCAATCGTGTCTCTAAATTTTCCTTAGATAGTAATTGGACAGATGTATGGTCCAATCCACACTGGGCCAAACTGCAGATCAGCCAATCACAAAGCAGAATTTAAGTGGATTTCTGCGTCTAGGTAATTCCGATCAGAGGCCTGTTGTCTCTTGGACCTTCTGTAATGGCTCTCCACCTAATTGATTTCAAAATACACATCTTAGAAGCTTTAGCAGGATTTGAATTTATTTTTTTACAAGAGAATGACTTTAAAAACATGAGAAATATGTTTTTAGGGCAAATTTTTATCAACAACTTGGAAGATATGTTTTTTGTTTTTTATTTTTTTCAACATCCAACAGAGAATCCACGCATCCTTTTCATTGAAACCTTTTTATGTTTAACCTTGTTTTAAAACCTAAAAATATAAACAAAGTGTTGGAAAGATTTCCTAGAGCAGTTGAGTTTTCTGTAAAGGTCATGTAATGTTTGTGACTCTAAACTACTTTTATTTAGCTGGTTTCAGGTAAAAATGTCTCTATGGATTTTAAAGTTTGCAGACCCCTGATCTAGATCAACCCTTACAATTAAAAGAGACATTTTTACATTTGGTTCAGCTAAACAAATAATTGTTTAGAGCCAAATATGTTGCAAGACCTTTTTTTAAAAATGAAAACTCACGGTTGTTGATAAATATGTACAATAGGAAATTTATTGTCCTTTTTAAAGACCCACTTTTTTTTTTAGATCTATTTTAAAGTAAAATGAAATAAATAAAAGCTAAATTATTCCCAAACAATTAGATATATACAATTTCAACAACTATGCGATGTTGAAATCAGTGGAAAATTATTTTTAAAAAAGTTTCTAAAATAATCAGAAGAAAAATAGACCTAAAAACATGACAGACAAATTAATTGAAATCATTTCATAAATAAAATCTGCTTTTTTAAAATTCTGTTCTTATTACTTTTAGCCACAGTTTGTTAGAGCCACTGTTAAAGGTTTGTAGGTCCAGTTGTAGATTGGAGCTGCAGGTTGGAGACTATACTGATCTCTATTTTAATGAAGCCAAATATTGAAGTTTGCATTAAAATGAGGAAGACAGTGGTTTTACTCGGTGCCAGACAAGCTGGTCTGATTCTTTGAAAACTGCTGATATGCTGGGATTTTCAAACACAGCTGGCTCTACTGGTTAATTTATATTAATCTCGAAAACAGGAAGCAACCGGTCTCGTTGATAGAAAGGCCCGACAACAGTCAGAGGAGACATGGCACAGTAATGCAAGGTGACAGAAAGGCAGCGGAGCATCAAGTAAACTCTGGTTATATCCAAGATATGGAGAAGAACAGAAAACAGTTTCAAAAAGTCTGATGGTCCGATCAGTCTGGACACCAGGGCAGTGATCCATCCTGCTCTGCATCAACTCCTCAGGCTGCATCTGCTGGTGGGGGTTTCACGGTTTAGGGGACATTTCTTAGGACCTCTCAGCCTCCCTGTAACAGTGCAGAGCATCCGCTCTTTCTGACCACAGTGGAGTCATTTTCTGATCTTCTGACGTCTCGAGCAGGATAATGCATCAAATTACAAGATCCTCTAAAAACCTTTTTCTAGAACATGTGAGTTCCCTGAATTCCAATGGTCTCCAAAGGCGTTACCTCTCAGTCCAGCTGAGATGTGGAGGAACAGGAGGTTCTCATCATGGATGTGCAACCAACAAACGTGCAGCTTCTGTTGGATGCTCTCATTCAAAAATGCAAACCTCTGCAGACAGTTTCTGGCACCTTATAACATCTCTGCTCATTGGTGGAGCTGCGGTCAGCAGGTTCACTGACTGAAGTGTGATACCAGGATGTAGAATCTGTTCAATGAAGAATTAACAGTGTTCTAAAATGAGAATAGGTCCAACACAGAAGGGCAAGATGTGCCTAATAAAGAGGGCAGTAAGTTTAATGATTAACAGTGACCTCAGAAATGTTCTTTAGATTTTCTGCCCCTTCTAGCTTCATAGAACCAGTCCAGCTGCTCCAACCGTGGTGGAACGTTTCACCAGTACCTCTGCTGGCACCACTGGGGATCAAGTGGGAGGAGATGACCTCTGCTGGGAGGTTCCTGTCTTTGCCAGTTTCTGTTGTGTTTTCCTCCCAGATGAGAGGAAAAAGACAGCAGCAGTCGCTCCCAGCCTTGGCTGCTGGACGCTTGGCTCAGGGGCAACTTGCTGTAATTTCTCGGTTACTTCCTCTCACATCAGGCTCAAAGAGTGTGAGGAATTCTCCTGATAACACCGTCGACGCCTGGATCCACCCTGTTGTTTGTTATCATAAGAACTTTTAGTTTTTTTTCTTCCCGTTTATGTGCGGATGAGAAGAAGGCAGCTCTCAGTTGACAGTTTGTCCTCCTGGAATGGCCATTGTGTTCCTGAACAGAGGATGTTGCCATCTGTGTGTTGTTTCCTGAACTAAGTTTTGCAGTTTGGGTTTTAATGTTAGATGTTAAGTTAGATCTTAATGTCTGTACATCTACTCTGCATAAGGAAGATACTGAAGCTTCATTTTCTTCTCCGGACGTGAGACTTGGAGCCATGTTGCTCTTTCTGCTTGTGTTGCTGGATATCTGCGTCCAAACTTCAGGACAACAACAGGTAAAGCACCTCAGACCCACTTCTGTCACTTTTTCACTTCAGATCTAAATTAACCAGGAGCCCTCTAGACCGCAGCCCTCTGTATTTAGCCTCTTTTAGGTGATGTCCAGTTATTTCTAATGAATGAATGAAAAACATCCTTTAGCTGCAAAGAAGAGCAGCTTGGACAGAAACCTTCAGTAGTTAAACTTTGGAAACATCCAATAAAACATTGATTTACATTAGAAATCTGAATCTAGAAGAAGATACTACCATTAAACAAGCAGCACTAGTAAACCAAAATTGCAGTGTGATGTTGGAGGTCGATGAAAAATCTGAGGGTCCCGTCCTGAAAGACGGTTAGAGGACAATGTTCTGCAGCAGGACTGCTTCCTGTTCAGATGCTTTACTTGCCAAGGGTGGAAAAAGTCTACTTCTGTCTCTAAATGCAAAACTTAAGACATTAAAAAATAATTGCAGAGCTTAATGAAGAAAGAGTGAGGTAATCAATTTTTACTTTGGTTTGAGCTTAATTTTGCGCAGGTAATTTTACTTGTGTTTGAGTAAAATGTTTAAGTTAATTTAAACAAGTACTGTGCAGGAATGATCTGGTGCTCTAACATTTCAGTCATTGCTTTAATGTGTAAAGACTCATGAGCTTTGAGATTTTAAACACAGATTTATATCTTCATTTGCTATACCTCTTTGGATGTGAATTGTAAAAAAGAATGAATGTTGTAGCCAAAACTAAGGGAAAAACTGGAACCTCAGTCAATCAAAAAAGCCGTAGTCATGGATGTTGATGTGTGCTGAAATACTGGAAATGTGTTTAAAAGTCATATTACTGTTATTGTCCATCTCAATACTAGGTATTTAATTAAGTTTTATTTATTTATTCTTTACAAGTTTTTATGTTTAGAACTTAGTTGACTTTTTAAAGTTCTTCTGAATAAATGTTGCTTGGCTGTTTCTAATTTCTTTGGGATCTTAGACAATAATCATTTCCTTTTCTATGAGGACGATCCTTGGACTTACTTGCCTCCAGCACAAACTGAACCCACCTAATCAAACCGCTACTCAACTGTCTTTGTGATTTCGAGGCATGTGTGGCTCTAGATTTTCTGCCCAGTCAGACTTTGGTTTTGCAACCTCGCTGTTTTCGAAACTCTGCTGCCCTTCATTTAACAATACCACACAGACATAACACACGTCATCTATTCTGTCCAGTCTCCGTTGGTTCCCTGTGAGCCACAGAATAGATGGGAAACCCTCCTCTGGGCTTATAAATGTCTAACACTTTGTTCTCTTCTTCTGTCGCTTCTGTCCTGCTTCAACCTGATGTTTCTCAGCTGATCAGTTTCTTCTGGCTGTTCTCTACACAAAGCAGAAACAGTATCAGATGTTTTCCTTTTGGTGCCTAAACTTTGGAAGCTGAGCTCACAATCAGAAAGTTAGCAGACATCTTCACTTCCTTTTATAAAGTCTCTGTTAAAATGTGTCTTTGGCCTTTGGTGTTGTGTGAGCTGGATCTGTATATGTCTTAATCCAGTTTTTATTTCTTATTTGTATTAATTTATTTTTATATGTTTTGTTATTATCATTTTGTTTGATTTGTGTGTTGTTTGATGGCCACATGGCGAGAGTCCATCAAAATAAAGTTCCTCCTAAGTCTGCAGAAGCAGGCAGTAAACACCAAAGCTCTCAGTTTGCTATTGAGAGTTGGCCCTTATATTCTATTCATCTATAAATAAACAAACATAGGAATAGATATGACTAAAAAGAAAAAAATAGGACCTTATATAGATGCATCTCAACACGTTAGAATGTTATTGAAAAGTTATTTTATCCTAGAAACTCCAGTACATAAATTAATCACGTTCAGACTGATGATCTCTAGCCTTTTGTTTCTGTTAAATATAAATCATTTTTGCATTTTAAAAAAATGAAAACAAAAAAAACTAAGATAAGAATCTAAAAAATAACATCCTAACACAGGATAATGTGTCAAATTAAAATTTGTTTTTGCACATTTAAAGGTCATTTTCAAAAAGTAATTTTACTCTGACAAAAGTTTAATTCACTGTGACTGTACTTGTATGTGAGACTGTACTTGTATGTGTACGACATCCAACAAAGGGAGTCAGTGAAGGCATCAGGAGTAGAATGATGTGATCGGTCAGTTTCCAGATCACCTGACAGTCAGAGTGAAGGTCATCAGATACATGAGCATAATTTTCAAACCAATTAAACAGCACTGTTGAAAAAGAAAACAATTTAATTCAAGTGAGTCATTCCAAAGGTGGATTTGTATTTGTTCATTAGACAGTGATGCATGCCCTTTCTGTTAGACTGCTCCTCCAGGTCGCTGTGATATTCCTAAGAGGTTAGATGTTTACACCGACTGCACCTCCTGCGCCGCCTCCATCACAGCCAGCTGCCCCCGTGGCTTCACAAAGCTCGGCACCAGCAACTGCAGGTAAGCACTGTGTTATAACCCAGAGGTCAAAATCAGCGCAGTCCGTGAAGGATCCATAATGATGATCCTCTTCTTTTCTGTAGCTATGTGGTGCAGATCGGCGGCAGGGAGGTGGAGCTTCAGGGATGTCAGCACATGTGTGTGAAGAGTTTCCTGCATCCAAAGTGCTGTCCCGGCCACTGGGGTCCACTGTGTCTGTGTGAGTCGACCCACTCGGGTCACATAGGCTTTAATTTTGACAGCAGCAGCAGCAGCAGCTTTCATTCCTCAGACCTCACTCAAGATCATAACACTAATTAAGTCTGCAGCCTCCAATTGAAAATGGGAAAGGTTAACAGAATTTTTTTCTGTATGAATTTTCAATTCAGTTCAGTATAGTTTATTTCTATTGTGCCAATTCAAAACACATGTCATCTCAAGGCACTTTACAGAGACTTTACAGAGCCTATCCACCCAGATCATACAGCAAGATTGGTTCGAAGTTATCCTTTCAGCCACAGATATCTTTCATATTTGTGCAGTTTTTGAGAAAATCTCTTTCAAAATACACATAAGTATATATAAATCCCACATTGGATAAGTCATAAATTATGAGAGACAGCTAGATCAGCACCTGTAATTTAATAGGAGAGACTCAAAACATGAAACTTTTTTCATATTGTTTTGATGCAATATATTATGTACTGAAAATCTGAATGTTTGAGTTTTCACTTGAGTGAAATATTACTCTCTGTGTAATGAATCTTTTGGTTTCCCTTACATTGAATTATTAGAATACAGAATCTTTTAGGTTTTTTAGTAAATATTTACATTATAATCTAGAAACCTAGAATGAGGTTTAGTTTTTTCAGACAACTAGAAGAAAAATTAAGCATAAGATTACAATTTTGTAGTGTAAATAAAACCATTTAGATTGGGATAATAATAATAATAAAGAGGCGGGATTTTTATTTTCTTGGTTATGATTGGTCCTTTTAAATGATGGTTGGTCTTTTTCACCAATAGGATTAGGTATTGCAAAAGTAGTTTTTCGTTGCCTATTTAATTTACAAAGAGCGTTGAACTCATATAAAGGTAAAAAGCGTTCCAAGTTCTTTTTAATCCTGTATTTTATTTTTTAAATATATAAACCGTTTAAATAATGGAAAAGAACATTAATGATTTGGTTGGAGGGGTGTAAATTTCAGGTCATTGATCACACACGTCACAAAAAGTGACCTGGTTAGCTTGTTAATTTCGGTTTAAACTAAACATTTATTTAAAAATTGTGATAACTTTATCTTTCACAAACAGTAACTAGGATAAATATTAAAGGTTCAAATAGTCTTGAATTAGGAATTAGCTTCCAAAGGGCGAGAGAAAGAGCTATTTGCTGTTAAATTAATGCTAAAGCTAGCTTTTGGCTCTGATCTATCGTAGGGTATTACAGTTTTTAGAGAAACTAGACTCCCTGCAGTCATAAAACACTTGATTTGTGCTGGGTGATAAGGCTTTAAAATCTTATCTCAGATTTTTCCCATCAAATCAAATGAATTGCATTTTTTCTTATTCCAGTTTCATAATAGAAAATTCATAGACATACATTGATTTCAAAACTAGCTTTTATTCACATCCCTGGTAGGTGACCTTAATTTAAAGAGAAATGAAGGTTATGAGACATGTTTGTAAAATCATCACATAAAATCAACACACTAAATGTTTTCAGTGATGTTAATAAACCATGAGCTAGTTTATTGGTTATGAACTGATGTTACTCTGAGCTCTGGAAGCACAAGGAGTAGATTGTTCTTTATAAACAAAAAGTAAAGAATTATCAATAAAAATCAATGAATGGCCCAGCCCGACATCAGAGCTTTATTATTCTTTAAAAAAAACCATCAAGCAGCAAAAATCTCACAGAGCTCTTGAATCTTTTTTCCTTTTGTTGAGTAAAAACAAAATTTGATATAAGTCTAAGCTCAGGACACAAAAAGAGGCTGAACTGGATTCATTTCAGTTTTGACTAAAAAAACACACAAAAAAAAATGATCTTGAAATGGTTTCAGCTTATAGAAGCTTGTCTTTTTTTTCTCTCATGCATTTAAAGTTTAAAAAGCTCCTTTGGTCTTTGGTGTAGAACAATTAAACCTCGATTTCACTTCTCCAAATTCAGTTTTTATTGATGGATGCTATTTAAAGTTTTTCTGATGTCAGGAATAATTGAAACGGCTACTTTCCCATTTTCACACTTTTTTAAAATTGTGAATTTTTCAGTAATTTAGATTCAAACCACCTGATCCATTGCTGTCCAAAGATACAATTCAGCATTTCATCGTCTTTTTGTATTTTAATGAGGGCAGTTTTTAACATGAAATTCTTAATTATCCATGTAACAATCGGTGTCGAATTTAATTAGGTCCACTCTGACTGTTTGTATCTCAGCGATCAACAAAAGATACATTGATATAAAAACACTGGGCCGATGTCCTACCAAGAAAATGTTGTTGTTCTTTAACTAGACTCTTTAGTAGAGCAGGTGAATAAAGAAAATGTAACAGCAGCTGGAGACCCGATCTAAAAGGCAGGGTGAGTGTTTTTCAAAGGGAAATTCTGGTTTGTTTTGGGTTTTTAGCGTTTTAGTCACACTTGCAACAATGGGTCGGACCTGTCCTGTTTGTCATGGTTACTGGTGTGGTTTAATCAGCAGATTATCTCTGATCTTTAATCTTCTTCTCTTCTTATCTGTGTGTTTGCAGCGTGTCCAAGCTGGTCAGGAAAGACCTGCAACTTTAACGGAGTCTGCATGGACGGAGACGTTGGCAACGGCACCTGCATCTGTGATGTCAGTTTATCTTCCTGCTGGCTTTTAGAAGGCGGTTTAGACACTAAAGAGATTCATGTTTTATAATTAAGCTGAGCTGCAGCATCTATCAAATCATGTCCGTCTTTGCATCATTAATGTTTGACGTGTTGCCCTTGGTATTTCTGGGATGCCTTTTTTGATTAATTTTGCATGTTAAGTTTTATGAATTCAAACTTTGCATGTCAGTCATATATTTGGGCAAACTAAATGATGCATTTACTGTGACTTAGATGATAAAGCTAAAAGAAATCAGTGTAAAAATGTCAGAAAACGTAACTGCAGTATTCAGCAGTTGCATCACGTAACGTTTTTTTAAACTATTATTCTACCTTTTTACAGTTATTTGAAAGACATATTAAAGAATGAGTCCTCACGCTTCAATTCGACCGGTTAAATTTTTTAATAGCCTTCAGAGGAATTTTATTTGTAACACTTAATACTTTTGTTTATTTGGTTGTTTTTGTTAAACATTTGAAAAGAATTCTAACATTTACTTTATTAAGGTGCTAACTGAATATTTTGCAGGGGATTTCAGTTTCTATGTTTGTATTTATTTTTTTGTGTTTAATCCACGAGGTGTCAGGATTCTGTTTGTCCACTTTTATTTAATAGTGATTTAAAGAGTGTTTCTCACATTTGTTCCTGTGTTTCCCTGTGATGAATAGATTTACAAGGAGATTCAGAGCAGCAGTGGAGAAAAACACAGAAATAACACCTAGATATTAAACAAATAATACAGAAAAACTCAAAGCAGGATGTATATTTAGAAGAACAGCTGGGATTTCTTCAGCACTGCAACAAGACTCACAGGACTGTAGCCAAATATTATTATTCTGTATAGAAGGTGTTAGAGTTTTATTTATGTGCATGAGTTAACAGAATAGAAATGAATGTTTGTTTCTCTCTGCAGGAGGGATTCACAGGGTTTGCCTGTCAGGAGTGTAAAAATCCAAATGCATTTGGGAAAAAGTGTGATAAAGGTAGGTCCTGACTCTTTCTCTGTCCTGCAGGTAAAATGTTTGCCTTGGAGATATGAAATAGTTCATAGATCTTTTAACTCAGTGGTGATTTATCATTACAAGGGAGCCTAACCTCCCATGTAAATTTCATAAAATTATTGGTTAGAAATCCATTGTCAAACATTCTGAATGCAGTCATTTAATTGCATTAATTATGCGTTAAAATGCTTCGGAGTTCATGTGTGTGGCGCATTAATCAGCTGTTGAGCTGCTCTCCAGTGCGATCTCCCCTCTGCTCTGGAGCAGCAGGACGCTGCCCGTCAGCCTCTATGAGAAATCCCTGTCCAGGTTTGAGCCTCAGTCTATTCAAGAAAGCAGCGATAACATGGCCAAATACATCACTTCCAATGAGGCTAAACCTTTCAGGGGTTCTATGGAGCAGGGGCGGGTCATGGAGCTGGCTGCTCGATGCTGATTGGATAACACACTTAAGGATTTTTGACTGACAGTGGCCAGACAGTGAGGAGGTTTTTCCTCATGGTTCGAGAGGGAAAAGTGATCATTGTGTTTCGCAGTAGTTATTTTCTCCCATTGTATTATGAAATATATGAAATCCTTTGATTCTCTGTTCTAATTATTAGTTCCTACATTTGTGATTTGTTTTTATAAACTACATCTAATTTTACATTCTGAAAATCTTTCTCATTTCAATCAGTGCCTTTAATTTCTACATGAAAGGTTCTGAGTCATTCAGTTGATGGTCAAGCTTGGAAAGTTCAGTTTTCACATCCAGTTGCCTAAACTGAACTTTCCAAGCTCACTACATGAATAAATTCACGCTCTGATTTGGAAGCACAGCTCAACCGGATTCCTTCTCTGCAGATCAGGAACTGGGGTTCTCTGCTAACCAGAATATCAATATGGTCAAAGCTGTTTTTGCAGATCTGTTCTGCATCCGTTCTTATTGTGACCGAAAGGAGAAAAACTGCAATGTGATCCAAAAATAGGAGCAAATTGCTCTCATCTGCTGTGTATTATTTTCTGTGTTACAGATGAATAAAGAGATATTAAGGGGCTTTTTATAAAAACTTTGTGTCTTTGCAGTGTGTGACTGCCTGCACGGAGTGTGTAACAAAGGTCCTGACGGTGACGGAGAGTGTCTGTGTCAACCACCGTACACTGGGAGGCGCTGTGACCAAGGTAAGAGCGATAAACCACTGAGATTGAGCTGCATTTAATGATGCAGTTAATCAGTTAACTAAATGAATAAAAGGACAGAGAAGAAATAAAACATGCTGATGCCACTTTGATGTAGAGCTGTTTACTATGGAGGCTTATTTTATAGAACTTTAAACAATTAAATGCATCATCAAGTCGTTAATATACCTGTTAAATCAAGATGTTAAATAATTATATTACCTATTTTTAAATAAACTTATTTACTTTTACATAAAATTATTTCACTCTGTATTTGTCTATTTAATGTTTCCTGCAAAGCATCATAATATTATTTGCACCCAGTTGGCGAAATTCATTTATTAATTAATTTTCATTACTTTGTCAGCATATTATAAAAGAATGAATGTTTTCCTCTGAAGCTATTTGTTTTTTTTTTATTATTTTATTTTATTGCCTTATGGTTTTCAGTAAAAGGGTTACCGCATCCTCTGCACTGTAGGACGCACTGTCAATAAATGGTCTTCTTATGACAGTATTTCATATATAAGAGGCACCGGACTATAAGGGGCATGTCATGTTCTTGCTTCCTTACTTCTGTACCATTGAATTTCTCATAGCTGGTTATCTGTGAAGGTTCTCAGTCATCCAGGTTATGGTTAAGCTTGGAAAGTTCAGTTTAGGCAACTTGATGTGAAGTTTTCTAGAAGGCGTTTCACCCTTCATCCAAGAGGCTTCTTCAGTTCTAACTGCCCCTAAAGTAACTAAAGAGGCATGTAACCAAAACCTCCCTGTTGACGAAGTTAACGACCCATCAGAACCCCCCTGGTGACCTCTATTGTCCATTATGTTGGAGCGATCAGAGCCTCCTTTTGTTTCTTTTCTTCCCCACCCCTAATTTTTTTCTTTAATCATACCCACAGTATATTTATCTCAGTGCTCTCCAGCTCCAGTTAGCTTCTCAGAGCTGCTCTATCCCTTGTTCTACTGCTGGTTCTTCTGATAGCCTTAATTTAAACACAACGTCGTGAGCTTGTCTTTTGAAAACACAGTAATATGGCGATGTACAGTATGTTGTGCTTTGGCATGCTACAGTACCTGTAGCACTACAATCACTGTGGTTTTGCAGTTTACCAAAGTCGTACTAAAACCTTTTGACCCTTTTGAATCCACGATTGAGGCGCTCCGAGTTACAAGGTGCACTTTTGTTTTTGAGAATATTAAAGGCTTTTATATGGGCTTGATTGTGCGTAAAATACAATAAATGAGGAGCAGCTTGTGTTCTGTCTGATTCTCCATGTTGGTGTTGAGATATTATGTCGTTTTCTGACCCACGTGTAGAAAAATCACCAGAAGGCTGATAAAAGTTTAACAGTTTATCATCTGGAAGGGGAAAGGAATGTTCTGGTACAAGAGGGGGGCCTTGGAAGCAATGGCGACGAGTTTAACTCCTCCTGCCCACTAAGTGGCGCTCTGTGCTTGTCCACTTAGGGGAGTTCAGATGTGGGTGGTCGGCCCGGAGCTAGAGGAGGGTTCTTAGTTCTAAAGCAGGTAGAGGATTTAGTGATTTCAAGCAGGCGCAGATGTGTTGTAGAGGGAAGGAGATTGCAGGAATTTAAGGGCAGAAGGTGGTCAGCTGTTATTTCTGAACAGAATCCAGGAAAGCTCAAACATATTGTCCAGGCAGCAGCTTGAGGGAAACCTTAAGAAAACGAAACACAAGAGACAAGCTTTCCTCATGGAGGCTTGCTGCACCACACATTAAGACACTCAAGCTTCAAGTGACAGGGAGCCTGATCCTCCTCTGCTCCTGCTGCAGAGCTGCGATGGTATAAAGCTCTCTGTCCTCCAGGCAGCCGAGCTAATCCACAGCAAACAGCCGACACAGACAGAAGCACATCTGGAGAGTCCCACTCTTATTTTGAAATATACCAGATCCGTTTTATTCTTCCTGTATCTGTCTTCCTGTCTGACTGATCTGCTCTTTTGAAATGTCAGCCTTCTGCTCTTTCATCCACCGAAAATCCTCTCTAATGTCTACTGATGGAGGATGGAGGAGAGCTCTCTGTCCTGCTGAATCTTTTAAAACTCCTCATCTGCTTTGGCATAAGGTTGAAATATTTAATCTTTTTTTGTCTTTGACCGGTTGGTTATTCTTCTCACTCTCAGTCCAGATTCATGGACCAGAGTTCAACAGGCTGGCACCTGAGGAACCCTGAGCTCAGTCACTGCTGGACTGCTCTTTCATGTAAATTAGGCAAATGTACAGTTTGTTTGCCTAATTAATTAAAAATAATCATATTGTTTTTGTATAAGTTGAATATTCTGTGAGGTCTCCATATAAATCTGGATATATGATGCATCATGAAAAGAATGATGATGAACAGGGTTCATTCAGGGATTCAATTCAATTCAGTTTATTTCTAAAGCGCCAAATCACAACACATATCATCTCAATGCACTTCACAAGGACAATTCATTCAAATCACAACGTCAGATTAGTTACATGTTTTCTATCTCAGGAAAACCAGCTGATTGCATCGAATCATGTAAATGGTAGTAAATTGAATAAACTCAAATTAAGGCCTTTGAAGGTAGTAAAAGGTAACAAACGGAACTTGAATTGGAAGTACATTTTTCATCACCGCTTCGATATATTCTGACTAAATTACTTTAATCTGTTATCAGCATATAAGACAGGAGCTGGGCTGACGTTCATAGACTTGATTGGTTCTGCTGGCTGATCTTCTGGTTGCAATGAAAGGTGTTGGAATCCTACCTGTTTATATACTGAAATAGAAAATCCAGGTTTTCACATCTTTGGCTCGCTTTAAAACTTGATAAGTAAATTATTTGGGTAAACCATTTAAGTTTATAAACTCAGACTATTAAGTTAATTAGAAAAAGTTAATTAATTACAATTAAATACATTTAATACTTCTGTTAAGGTAACTTTTGTATTAACATTTCGTACTATTTTATTCAGTAAGTTGAACTTAAAGCCAGAACTGTAAAACTGAACAGTCCTCTTTAATAAAACATCAGCCTCCCTCATGATCTTGCAGCGTTGGTCACACCCACTGCCAACTAATCTGCAAATGGGGTCTTATTGTCACAATCTGCATAAGTGCCTTATCATTAAATTCAATTCAGTTTGATTCAAAAATAATTTATTTTTCCCAAAGGGAAATTAAATGTTGTACTATCTCATGTTTTGTTTGCTCTTAACCAGAATTTGTTGCTTATTAAATAATTTCAAATTTCTTTCATTACCTCACAAATAATTCAGACTTATCCATATAGTTGAATTTACTTGATAAACAAGAACATATTACAGAAAACCTCATCACTTTTGAGAGTTTTTACACAGTAAATTGCTCATTTGGGTTCACATTTCTTCATATTTCTGCATTCAAAGACTTTTTGCAAAGTGTGCAGAAAAAGTATAAATGTTACCATGAACAGTATTAGAAAATGACACCAAGCATATTATTGCCATCCCAGCTCAGCAGCAAACCAGTATTACTAACAAGGCAGGCAGACAGCAGACCTTTCTGCCACCATATTCAGAGCTGATTTTCTCTGGATGCTGAAAACTACATCCAAGCATCACTTGTACTCCTCAAATGACGGCATCAAGGAGCGGTTCCAAAACACGTTAACTGTCAATATGCTTGATTTTTGTATTGGCTTTAAAACATATTGTTGCGGTCGTAGAATATGTAGTAAAAAGTAGTAAATTTAACACTGGAATTGTTGTAATAATCCTGATGAAGAACCAGCAGACCCAAACATTTAATTTGCAAATTCTCTCTTTAACCTCACATAGATGTTATTGATAAGCAGGATTCCTTGATGCTCATGGCTGTAAAACGAGTTGGAAATGCTGGATCTAACTAACTGGTGTGTGTTTGTCTGTTGTTAATCTGTTTGTGTTGTTTTTTGTGTTTGTTGTCGGTGACAGTAAGCAGAGGGTGCAGAAGTTGCAGCTCCTTCTCGTACTGCAAAGGAGAAGATGAGAAGGCAGGCTGTGACTGCTTGCCTGGATACAGGATGATGAAGGGGAACAAATGTTTAGGTGAGGACTGATTTCACACACCACTGGAGCTCCAGTTTAGGCTTCATTTCACACATCTGATTTTAGGGTAATCTCAGTAGGCAGGAAAGACACGGATGTCCTGGATAAGAGGAGGTTGCTGACAAAACCCCTTTAGGAGTAAACAGATTTTTAGATGTGATGATAATCTGGACTGTTCTGCTTCTCTCCTCAGCTGCGTGCTCCCAGAGGGACTGTGATGTCAACGCCCAGTGCTCCCCACAGGGCACCAGTATCAGATGCACCTGCAAACCAGACTATGAGGGAGACGGCAAGATCTGCGTCCCTAAAAACCCCTGCTTGAAGAACAATGGAGGCTGTCCCATCAACTCCACTGTTTGTGTCTTCAGAGGACCAAACAAGGTGAGGAGGAAACCCAGAGTGGGAGCAGAAAAGCTGCAGACTTGGAACCAGTGTTTGAATTCACCTGTTCTCTTTTTTCACAGTCCAGCTGTGAATGCATGTTTGGCATGTCGCCTGTAGGTGGCAGCCCTGAGAACGGCTGCCAGCTCCTCTCTGCCTGCTCAGTTGATACATGTGACACAACAGCAGTCTGCCAGACGGAACTAGATGGAAAGGCCAGGTCAGATGGATTACAGTTCCCCTTTGTTCAGTCAGACCTTCGTCTAATCTTTGGAACTGGCTCTGATTGCAAGCTCTCCAGGCTGTTTCTGCACAACGTTGTTCAGATCTTTAGCATTGTTGGCCTAAGTTGTTAGGAGCCACATTAGGAGGTTTAAAAAGCTCACGTTAACCCGGAGTTGAAGGTTCCAGAACCCTGCTCTGGCATAGAGGTTGGTTCTGTATGGTGTCTGGATTACAACATAAGGGAACCACAGGTGCATCAGGGTCACCTATTCTCATTTACCACCATTTAAATGAAATTAAACAAGCATATTTTACGCTTGACACGTGCATTGAACGTCCCACTGGTACATTTTAGCTCTGAATTAAAAACCTAAGCAACACAATCAACAGTTTGTGTTGCTTAGGTTTTTAAGATGTAATTATTTTTAATTTTAGTCGATGACGTCACCATCTGACCAGACATTAGTGCTGTGATCGTTTCAGAATATAAAGGTATTGACATAATATGCCAATCCTGTGCTGAGACTGCATGTGACAGTGGGCATGTTCACCTTATTTAGTGCTTTTTCAGTTCATCAACCTCCCAGATCCTTCAGTTTGCTGTTACCCCTGGCAACTTCATAGCATGTTCTTTCAAATTCTCACTATCTGCACTTCACAATAAAAGCATAGGTGAAGCACATTCTCTGTTGACAAAGTTTGAATCGGCTTGGAGGACCATCATTTTTTGGACAAGCCCAGAAGCACTGAAAAGTAGTCCACTTTGGTTTTCCTTAGAGCACTCTGGTGAGATGGTGGCTGAAATTAAAAATGATTATATCTTAAAAGAAAACAAAGCAGCTAAACTAATTTTAACTGCACAGAGCTGCTCTAATGAAGCACCAACAGTCTCTTTGCCAAGTTTCTCTCATGTTAGTGGGCTGTCAGCATCACGCAGTCACTGAGTTACGTGTGTGGGGCGTTCACTGCACGCATGCAGTGTAAAATAAGCTCATTTAATATCATATGAGCTCCTAGTGAATGAGAATAGCTGACCCCAATACATCCGTCGAGCATATTATACGGTTCTGGTTCACTTTTGTTGTCATCCTGACTCTATAGTTCTGCCTAAGAACCAAAACCCAGATACAGGACATCTGCTGTCCTATATGGGTGTCACCTCTACAGTATTTACGTCAGTTAATTACACATCACCATTCAAAGGTCTGTCAGAGCTCATAGGAAGTTACTCACCTATTCATGTCAAATAATTTTAATGGAACTGTTGGCAAAACCTTCTTTCCAATTAATCAGGGCGATCATTTATCTTTTGCTCATAGAGCTTTGAGGTTATCTTCTGAATATATAAATCTTTAAAAAACAAAAAAACTAAAGTAACTAAAGCAGGACAAATGTGTCCTGATACAGCAGAACCGACCAGTGATCCCAGTACAGTAGAACCGACCAGTGATCCCAGTACAGCAGAACCGACCAGTGATCCCAGTACAGTAGAACCGACCAGTGATCCC
>JAUZNJ010104811.1:8861-20756 GCA_034780135.1 Jordanella pulchra | reverse complement strand
CCTCTCTCATCTTTTTAAGTGGGAGAACTTGCACAATTGGTGACTGACTAAATACTTATTTTCCCCACTGTATAGATAGAAAATATAGCAAGAAAGACAAACGGATGATGAAGTATTACCCTGTTTAGTATCTTATGGTACAGATAACATGATTTGTACCTAAAATAATAAGAAAGCATCAGTCTTTTGTTCCTTTGGGTATTAATGAAACGTGACAAGACTACAAATGTAGATTCAGAAAAGCAGTAATTTCATCCCGAGTAGATGTAGACCTAAACATCTGCCGGCCGATATTAGTGTCTTTTTTTTTTGTATCAGTTTTTGTCAGGACTTGCACCTCTTGGTAGATGCTTTTTCTGCATTTGGCAATCAATGCCTTGAAATGATGTAAGGCACACGAGTTGTTGCTTCCTCCATTTGATACTCACTGCTAATGTTTCCTTTTGATTTATAAAATATTGCTTTTTTTTTTTATTGAGACTTGTTTAACATTTACCATGTCATTTCTGTCTTATAAAGGGAGGAAGGAAAAGCAAAATCAGCCTAAGGAAACGTCTAAAAAAAAAAAATCTGAACATATTTGATCAGTTACTGATAGCTTTGGCCCTAAATCAGTTGATCTCTAAACCGCAGACACTCAAATGTTTCTGCAAACCTGCACATGTACTTGTTCCTTAAAATAAATTACTTAATAAGTAATAGCAGTTGTTGACAAAGAATCTTTTTATTGATAACTAATTGTCAGTGTGGGAAGACGCTTAGATTTCTGAACGTTAACCCTTTAAAGTTAAATGTATTATATTTGATACATGAATTTTTGAGACCTCTGCATCATCAGTGGGATATTTTCGCTCTTGGGAACCCGACTTAATAAATCCGTAATATGTAGGGAACAAAAAATGTATAAAAGATGATATGGAAAGGCCTAATGTATCAACATTTATGCAAATAATGATCAAATTTAACTTGTACGAAATTTATGGTTTTTTTTCATAGAATTCAATGACAACTCTTATATTAAAAAATCAGAATTTTCTGTCAATTATTTCATGGTTCGGGCTTTAAAAAGTTAAGTGCCAAAAAAAATAATATTACCATGTTATAACATTTCGTGTATTTAAGTATTGGATTGAACTTGGTGGAATTTTCAGAGAGTATTTGGTGTTTTATTAACTGATTGCAAAACATTTTTTTTAGTTTATGACCTGGTCACCTGTTGAGGCCGGTCAGTCTGGCCAAGTTGGGTTTCCACCATATTTCTTCTCGGCTCCATAGTCCTATTTTAATCAGTAATGCACAAAGTCTCAAGTGAATGTGTTCAAATTGACAAACTCCAACAGATTGGATACATGGCTGACAATGTGCTTTTTCGCTCATGTAAACATGTTGTATACATGATTCCTTTGGCACAGTAAACCAGATATTCTCATGCTTTTCGTCACCTCAGCAGAACAAACACATTTAGTCTCACACCTCTGCTGTTCTTATCACTCCTCCAGCTCTCTGATCCATTCACTGACTTCCCCCTTTCTATTTACTTCTCTTCTGGGGGGTTCTAATGGATGGATTTCCCTTATCCAGAGATCTTTTAGATGGCCTGTGGAAAATGGAACTAGAACCTTTCTAATCTAGCTCTGCTAGAAGTGGTTTATAATATGTTTCATCCTTACCCACAAGAGTTGAAGTCTTTTTCTTTTCAAATCAAAGCTTTAGTTTCTTTCACTTGTTCCATTTTACTGTCATTATTTCTACACTATGTAGGTTGTATCCAGCAATGCTCTGTGCCTTTGGGTTTTGTGGATGATTCTTGCACTTTCAGACATGGACAAATTTCTTGGTACTCTCTGTTTAATGAAAGAACACTGGTACTGTCTGTAGATGTATGGCAAGCAGCAACTCTCTATCTACTCTCAAGCAAAAACTCCGTCCTGGTTATTATTTCTATCTAAAAACGTGGACAAAATGGTTAGTATGCAATGTTTAATAAAAGAAATAAATGGACACAGAAATAACTAGAATCTCACAAAAGTAGTAATAGATAAAAATTCAATAATATTAGAAAAATTTGATTTCTTTTCAACCATGCTTCCACAGAACAATGTAAAAAAAAAAAAAATAAACTCATGAAACAGGCCTGGACAAAAGTGATGGTACAGAAAAGTTACAAAATAATGTGACCAAAAGGACATGTTAAATTAAAGTTTATTCAATGAATGGCGTCACAGGTTTCTACAATCTTATAACCAGTCAGTGGGCATATACATAGGGCTACAGTTGCTCCATGTGCTGTTTCGTTATATGGTGACCAGAACACGCAAAGGGATGAGTTGTCTCTTCAGATTAGAAAGACAATTATGGACATGCTGCATATTAAAGGTAAAAGCTATAAAACTAGCTCCTAGCAGCCAATGTTATTGGGACTACTGTTGCACATTTTATAAGATCCACGGGTCTGTACCAAACTCCCTGGATGTGGCTGCAGGAAGAACATTGATGATAAAAGGGATTAAAGGTGAACTTCAAGCTCAAGGAACTTCAGTGTCGGATTGCTCCATCTGTCGTCGTTTGAGCCAAAGCGGACTTGATGGGAGACGACTGAGGACGACGACACGATGATTGAAAACAAATAATAATAAAAAGGAGACAAATTTGCCAAACTACATGTTAACAAGCCACAAAGCTTCTGGGAGAATTTCTTATGTCCTTGCAGTGATTTCCTTAAAAGCTTGTGCAACAAAATATTCAAACATGTTTCATGAGTTATTTTTATGATTCATTTGAAAAGCAGTGTCTGATTTTAATTTGTTCAATTTCATCGAATTTATATTTATTTTTGTTATTTTCTGTTTCGTTTGTTTAATTTATTTCTGTCCATTATGGGTTTTCTTTCATTAAACGAAAGGTACCAACAATTTTGTTTGTGTGTATTTGTTTTACTGCTTCTGCTGTGAGGAATAAATCTAACTGTGACGAGCTACCATCTCTTCCGCTCTTTTCATTGGGATAACTGCTCCTTATTTGAATTCTCCCTTCCCCCAAGGTACAAGAATCCTTCCCTTCTTCATTATTTGTCATTTTTATTTCTCTTCATTGCACTTTGAAATGGGCAGAAACAAAATCTACTCTATCTTCCATTGTCTTGATCACATTCTCACTGGGAGGAGCTAAGGGTTCCAGAAGAGAAACTAGCAAGTTATCCTAATGAAGAGCTCCCCGGGGTCCTTATAATTTCCCTCCTCCTCCTCAGAAAATGCTAATGATTCTTTAGCAAACAGCACTCTAAAACTTCCTTCTTCTCTTCCTCGCTTCCCGATGTCCTCATCATGTCAATCTATTGACAGGCTGCCGTTGCTCTTTCATGTCCCTATAATGAGCCTGTGCTAGTTGTCCGTGCCAAACTTAATGACGCTTTGATGCAGAGCTAGAATCCCCCCTTCTTCTTTTTTTTTTTTTTCTTTCCTCCACACATCACACTTGTCTGACACATTTTATATGCAGCTCATAAACTGTCGATTGTGTGTGCTTGTGTGCTTACCATGCCGTCCTATTGGCGCCGTCCACATGTGTTTGGCCCATAATGCCGGCTTCCCCTGTCACATGCCTGTGGAGATATGCACATGCACACAGCTGAGTGACAACATTGTATCTTCAGGGTGAGTGGGTTGGAGTCTATCCCCAGGGAGCTTTGTTAGGAACGCACTGTGTTGGGTCGTTTGGGTTCCATTGCTTCTGTGTGTGTGTGTGTGTGTGTTGTCCCAAACACCCACAGTGTGTTAATACTACTCCTCTGGGGAGTTTTACAATGCTGCCTGACGTGATTCACACTGACTGGGGGTGACCTTGAGAAGTGGGACAAACACAAAAAAAGGGACCCACATACAAGGAGAGATCACTCCCCACACTAATTAGTGTCGTAACGGATGCCACTCTTGGTGACTGTGTAGATTTATTGATTCTCTTTACTGTCCTCACAGGTCAACGTGACAGTGGATTACATCAGGGCGGCCACCGGTCCAGGAGAAGTGACGCCCGCTTTCCCAGAGCGCACCTGTGCCACAGTGACAATTGGAGGGATGTAAGTATTGGTTTGGTTTATCGAAATGGGTGAAATGGTTTTTCTACCTCTGTGGGAGTTTGTTACAAACGTTTTGCCCTGGAAACTCGATTTGTCTTTCAATCACGACATGCTTCAATGGTCCCACAGCATAATGCTGCCACAACGGGGGTCCGGTTATGAGATCAATCTGTTAGTTTTCCACCACAGCGTTTTTCATTAAAAACAAAAAAAAACAAATTTTCTTTAGACCTGAATATCTTTTAAAATCTTTACTACTGTCTGCGCCTTTCTTTTTTTTAGATTAATTAATCGGGGGTCTGTGAGACGTACAGAATTTTTTTTCTTTTAACCATCTTGTTCTAACCTTCTGCACAACCTCATCCCTGACCTCTCTGGCGGGGTCATGTTATCACTAATGTTGTTGGTGTACAAATATTCTCCAACAAACCTCTTAGCTAAATATTTTATTCAGAGATATCTGAGTGAAACGTGCAGAAAACAAAGGCACGTTACTTGAGTAAATGCAGAATAGTTTAGGGCTTATTAAAACGTATGAAGAGCACACCCAGGATTAGATCATCCAACATTTCATGTGGACTTTATCAACACGTTTCATTTTACTATCCTAATTTCATCTGATGAAATACAACAGGATCATTTTAAATGCTTTGAATTTGAAAGCTTGTTAATCAGAACTGAAGCTGCTTCTTTGTTCAGACAAGGGTCACCTCAGTGCAAGCAATTATATTCTATCTGCAAGCCTGTCTTTGATGGCATTCGGTTTATCAGTTTGTCATTTTTTTTTTTCTTTCTTGAAGATCACGGGTAAAAACGCTTTTCGGAGGTTGAAATTTAATCAAAACCAACGCAGAGCTTTAATGTCACATTGCTGAATCCGAGGCTTCAGAAGTCTGTTTTCCCTCAAAAGAACATTTGAAAACCAGGCTTGTCGTGTTTTTTTGTTTGTTTTTTTTTTTTTTTTCCCCTAATTGTATCATTCAAGTCATAAACCAGCATCAAACACACACACACAGAAACACAGATTTCTCCATATCATCTAACCAGCTGTCTCAAACGTGACTTGTCTGCACTGAGGTCAGGATTTGCTCTTGTAAGCATTCAATTAGAATCCTCCATCAGTTGGACCACGGCATGCTGGGAGCCTGTTGGTTGACAGCTGGCGTTGTCCCCATGAAAGCTACAGTCAGGAGATGAGCCGCGGAGCGAGATGGAAACTGGTGTTTGCCAAAAATTAAACATTGGGATTATTTTCAGCCAATATTTCATATTTTTCTCTTTGCAGGTGTTTAACTCCAGGGTTTGTTTTTTTTTCATGACCTTTAAAGCTTCCTTTTCCATTGTAGGATTTTTACTGTTTGAAAAAAGTAATACCACCAATCATTAATATAAAGGTCTTAGAAATCATATTAGTTTTGTATTCATTTATTCCTTCAATAAATTATAGATTCATTTGAAGAAATTAATATATTGTGATAATTTTTTTTTTTATACTTGTTACAAAAAGTGGAAAAACAAAATATGGATTCATCACACATATTTCAAGCCCTAATTTCTTATATTAATGATTATGGCTTACAGATAATGAAAACTGAAAATTGAGTGTCCGAAAAATGAAATGCTGAAAAACCTGTGTAACAATCTTATCAGTTAATTAACTCAACACACCTGCAAAGGTTTGCAGGGCCTCCAAAGTGTCTCAGTCTGGTTTGGTCTCGCTAAATCAATGTTTTTCAGCCCTGGTTCCCGATGCGCACTGCCCTGCATGCTTTAGGTGTTTCTTTGCTTCAACACACCTGGTTCAGGTGTCTGCAATTCAGCAAAGCCTGCTAATCCATCTAAAAATGCCGGGCAGTGTCCCTTGAGGATCATGGGGAGGATTGCTTAATTGTCCAGCTGTATGGAAATGGTAATGTCCCTAAACTATTCTGTTAGTGATGTCACAGTCGTCATGTAAGCAATAATATTGTCAAATTAACTGTTTTTATGATATTCATTCCTTTTCAGGTGTCTATATATGTTTTGTTAGCGTACAGTAAAAAATAATTTCCTACTGGCCCAAATCCACGTTTAAAGAACAGTTCATGTAGTAAATTATCGCTGTGACTCAATTGGCTATAACATATTGAAATTGATCATAATTGATCCTGAAATGAAATGAAATGTTGTAATTGATGACAGCAATTTGTTGGAATTGCAGAGTTTAGACATTTCTGTCTTTCTTAAGATGCAAAACCATTTATCTGACATTATTTTTTTTTTCCAGTTCAAAGAATTTGTTTGACTTTTAAATGTTAACGTTCTTATTGCCTTACTCAGCCTGTAAACCTTATTTTTCATATGTTTGAAAACATGCTGTCTTAACATTTGCTTACCACTTGTTGAAAATGACACTGCCTGCTGATTCGGTTTGTTATGTCTCAGGAAATGGAGCGTTAAAGTGAACTGTCCCCTTTTTTTTTTTATCTGCCAGTAACATAGCTGAAGCTCTTGTCAGTAAAGGCCTCGCCACAGTCATCAGATACAGACAGGATGATGACCAGCGCTCCTCCCACTATGATGAGCTGCTCGCTGCAGAGGCACGGTGAGAAACTCCTCTCTCTCACATCAGCTCACACTTTACGTTCCTTGATAACTGTTTGTTTCCGGAAATGTAAATAAAATGCATCGTTAGCCACCGACATGAACCACCTGGAACATGTGTTTTAAAGAAGCCTTTAGGAAGTGATTGACAATGTAATGACACTTAGTGTTTTCCCTTTTGTTTTGGTAAGGTCACACCCTTGTTAAATATTTAAATTTATTTCAAGTATGTTAAAATAATTACTGTCCGTAAATGCGGTGAATGTTAATGTTGCACATAATAAGATCCATGACCCCTTTATATTATTTTCCTCTCTTCCTTTTAAGGGTTTTCCTTTCTTGTTTCTTTTTTTATGCCTGGGCACACACACACCAACCCAGGCGCCAGACGTTAAATCAGAGTCTCTCTTTACTCAGGCCCTATGAATATAATTATGTGGAGGTGCAGTGGAGAGATTTAGTACAAGCTTTATTACTCTGCCATAGATTAAGATCTGCTTGCTGTAGGTAGAGCAGATGCAGCTGCAACCTTTTTTTTTTATAGCATTAACTCGTTCTCTCCACTGTCTTTCATATAGTGTCACTGGCCATCTGCGCTTATTTCTTCTCCTGCCCATCTCTGCTCTTTTTGTACATGTCCTTGTTTCTTCTCCTTTGCTGCTTTCTGTTTTGTCCTTCTATGGCCTTGCTCTTCTGGGTTTTCTTTCCCTCATTTCTTTTTGTCACTTTTCCATCTCTCTTTGCTTCCTTCCCTCTCTTCCTCTCTCTCTCTCTCTCTCTCTCTGTCCCTAGTGGGGTCCTATAAGAGATGATGAGCGGTTTCTGTCTATCGCCTCAGTTATATTTTTAGCTCCCATTGCATAAAGCCAGTGGCCCACAGCCTTCAAGGAATGCACATCTTTACGGTACAAGCTAACATAAATGTAGATGGCTCATTTTAGCCGCTCTTGTCCATCCAAGTGACCCCTTGCAGAAAAGGAACTCCAAGTTGTCTTCATTACAAATAATGAACTAGGCTTTTTTCCATCACTGAAGACCCTGAGCCGTCTCAGAAGATAGCTAATGTCTCTCCATTTCCCTTTTCACCTTTATGGGCCCGGCTCCCATTAGGATTACTTTATTACTATGATCTTGTTTTTTTTTTTTCCATGTAAAAACCTCAAGCCTTGTATCAGTAGAGGAAATATAGTCCTTTTTAAATTCATTAAACAGGTGCTTTTCATTAATTCTATTAATCTCGCTTCAAAAGGCAAAACCCATCTGACTGAATATATATATAGAGTTAGCAAGCATTTAAATTTATTGAGATCTTATCTTACATTTAATGAACAAATTTAAGTTTCACAATAAATTTAGTCGACTACAAAACCATACGTTTTATAAACGATTTCATATTCAGTGGGTTTTTTTGGGGGGGGCAATAAATTAAGCGAACGATTAGGGGATGGATAAAATGTTTGCTTGCTCAAATTGTTTTAATAAACGGCATAAATACTAATTGGAATCTATGTTTGACGTGATCAGTGTGAAATAAAATTAAGTCAAATAAAATGTCACACTCTATGGCCAGACTAAATGAACTGTTTGATTAAATGATCTTTTGAGATGCTCCTTTATTGAACTTTAAAAGGATAATCAGATTCATGCAATGCAAATGTAAGTTTCAGTGATGTGAGTTCTATCCTTTAGGGAGCAGCAGGCCGCCTGGAGCACCTGGGAGCAATCTAGGGCTAATGGTCTGGTTCAGGGTGTGGGTTTGAACTGGGTGATTTCTGCAGAACCCTTAAGCCCTCTGCTCTGAACATAAGGCCACCGCTTCCACAATGCTATTTTAGATGTATTATTGAAAAAATAAGTGGGGAGGCATGAATGAATGGAATTTTAATGGTATTATTGTTTGCATGCAGGGCCATCAAGAATGGAAAGGGGCTGCACAGCAAAAAGGAGGTCCCCATCCACAGAGTGGCTGATATCTCAGGGGTATGCATCTTTTTCTTTTTGAATAATGCATGTTTATCCATCCTATGCTAGAAAATAAGATGGTTTACATGATGTGGATAATAGGATGAGCATTCATGTGCTGTGGCTATAATTGGAATTAAATCGTTTTAAATGTGGGGCCATTTGCACATAAACAACATAACTCTTAAAAGATACGTTAGGGCCTGTAATTCTCAGAAAATGATCTATAATCATTGACTCATCCTTAGTGGCCTCTAAAAATAAACATCATTAATAGAGGCATCTCGGTCCTTGCCTGTTTACGTGTGCTCAGGGGCTTGATTGAGGCGTCATTTGGCTAATGAAGCCTGATTGGAAGGGCTCATCACACGAACATTATTGTGGGAAATTCATAAAACCATGCAGTAAAGGTTGATTGGTGAACTGTTTTTTTTTTATATACTCAACCCAGTTTTAATTTTCTTTCTTTTTTTTAGATTTTTTTTGCAGTTCCATTTTGTTCTCTACTGCTACAGAATAATTAAGTTGTATCTTGTAAAATCAAGACCTTGTTGTTAACAATTTATTTTCTGTTTGGTTTTAGCATTTTTTTTTTTTGCTCTAATCTTAGGATTCAAACATGTAAAAAGAAAAAAAAAAAAGGGGAAAATTAGAAGTTTGCTGGTATCTACTCCTCAGAGCTTAGTTCTTTGTGCAGTTTTAAAAGTGGGTCTTATTCAAGCATGTGATAATAAAATAAAACCCACTATTTTTTCAACTTCTACATGGCTAAAGGTTTGAAATGACTCTACAATCTTCAGTAAACGTGTTTTTTTGTTTTTTTTATGCACTACTAAAAGTCAAAGTGCTCTGTTGTTTTCTTAAACTGAAATTTCTTTTGATTTTAAAATGTCAAATTTCCAGCAAAGAAAACAAAAAAAATGCAGTTCTTTACGACATATACATGCATATCTCATTTTAGCTTTTATAAACCAAACACAAGTAAAGGGAAATAACGGAGATACTCTTCCACACTAACTCCAGTCCAACAGCCAGGGAAGCCACTGTGAGCTCTGCTGCTCTGAAAAATAAACTAATAAATTTACTGCAAACTGATATTTTAGGCAAACTTTAAACTCTTTTTAAGACAAATAACAAATAATATAAAAACGATGTGTGAAGTCACCTTCTCCAGTAACCACAGCTGCTAGTGGCACAATGCATTGTGGGATATCTTGCTGTTTATCACCTCACCCTTTTTACAATCCTGCAGTAATCTAAAAAGACCTACCTGCAGACCAGGCGAAAATAAAACCCCAGGAGAGTAAAAAATAACCTGGGGAAAGTAGTATTGAAATCAGTTTGTTCAACAGTTCCAGGCGCTTCTAGAGATACTTGGTGATGCTGTTTGCATCTCCGACATGTTCCACAGCACCATGAAGCTACAATACATTTATACTTCTTAGGTCTCAGCTGTCACTGGGTTTAGGTCAGTACCATTGTGCTACTGCAAGCCTCCCTTAATTCTGCCGTCTTCAGTGGGACAAGCTTGATCTGCAGCATGGTTTGGTTTGTTGCCAGAAAGTGTGGATCTGCTCACACACACACACACACACACTAGTTGTTCAGCTAGGCTAATGTTAACATTTTTTAAATCATTACAAGGACAAAAATAACATTGTTGCTCACCAGACCCAAAATACTTCCCCCTTCCCTCTAAATTCATGCACACACACAACACCACACGAGCAGAGCCAGTCCCTGTTGGAAATACACTCTTCTACACGTCAGCATCCTTTGCTAAAGGTCTGTTGAAAGGGATTATGCACATTGAGTGGGATGCAGTCACAAATAGTGCCGAGATAGGTTTATAAATGTATACTGTAGGAGATGCACAGAGGTGGTGGGAGGAGAGTGGATAAAGCACTTGACTCACCTCATGCCTCTAAAGGTTGCATAATGAGGTCCTCTTCTTTCACTTGTCTCTCCCTTTTTCTGAACCAAGTTGGGCTCCACAGCCCACACATGCTGCAGGTGTGGTAAATGTTTGTGTGAACTGGAGTGTCATCTCCCACTCGAGGGGTTATTTTGGAACGCAGTGGGTGGAGTTCAGGTGGAACATCTTATGGCTTTAGTTTAAACCCCTCACTAACACATTCCCATTTGAGGTGCAATGATTCTACGCTTTTTATTTTGTTTTTAGTAAATATGTTGCTTTGAGGTGTATTTCACTCCCCTCTGGAAAGATGGACTGAAAGAAAATATTGATAAATTTTGTTTTGGAAACACTTTGAGCTCTCAGTAATTTACTTCAGTAAATGGTTAGCTTGTTTTTTTTTGTCTTTTTTTTTTTTGCTTTGGTCCGACTTTGTGTCTGAGCCTTTGTTCCTACTCCTGTGTCCATGCTGCCTCATCCAAACACAACACTGGTGCATGACTCACCAGTCTGTTGTGCCTACATGCTCATGCCTGGAGTAGGTTCACATTAAATTATTTTTTTATCGTTTATGAACCTTCTTTTGCTACTGCAGCACTAGTGCTGCCTTAAAACACGATTTAGCTCAGATTATAATTTTTGGCCCGAGTACACCGATAAATTGTGAGTCACTCTTTCTGACAGAGATGGGAGCAGGGAAAGAGGGAATTATTTTCGATTGTATGATGTTCCAGATGTGTCACTGCAAGGCAGACTTTATAAGGACGTGCTGTAATATAAAGATTTCTGAAAAAATGTAACTCTTTTGATCTTCTTATTGCAGCATGTTTGAGTGAAACCTACCTTAAAAAGCATAGACTAAATAATTTCTAAATATAAACTTAGTCCTTTCAGGAATGATATATTTTCTATAATCAAAGCGGAAAATTGTGATAGAGAAAAGGAAATGTAGCAAAGTAACTTCAAGGATTGCGACAATCATCTTTAAACTACTTCCAGTCTTCTTCTGGTGGTACGATCCAGTCATAGATGAGATGCGATTGAATCGTGTGATCTGAAAAAAGTCATTTTTTTCAAATCACACGAGTGTTGCGATGTACAAGAAATTTGATATGACTGTAAACTACCTCATTGACTCATTTGAAATGTTTCCTTTTAGCAATTTTATTTTCATAATTCTGCACAATTTGATGGTTAATGGTAACGCTTTGAATCCAAGCAAGTTGATACCATGTTTCTGGTTCAAAGAACATTTTTATCACACAGACTCCTGTGATTTATTACGGTACGCTGAGATTTTTAGACCAAAAATGTTTTTCAAAACACTAATTTCCTGTCTTCTTATGACCATAATAATAAT
>JAUZNJ010104800.1:7971-20756 GCA_034780135.1 Jordanella pulchra | reverse complement strand
CAGAGGGCATCAGCCCAGGAGACCCACGGCGCACTCTGCTGGAGGAACGATGGAGCGACAGGCTCCGGATCCCAACATAATTAGGCTGTCAGGGCTTTACTATGAGAGAAAAAAAGTTTGTTTCTCTAGGAAACCTGCCTTTATCAACCTAACTGTGAATAAGCAGCCGGCATCTACAAGGTTAGACAATAAATGCTTATAACTACCCCACAAAACTCGTACTTTTTATTGTAGATCAGGGGATTCAAACTCATTTTTGTATTGAGTCTCTTCAGCATTATGAAGTCTTCAAAGGGCTGATTGCAGCTGTATAAATGAAGCTTTTGATATTATTTCATTTACATAGAGCACACTGCTCGGGTAATATAACTTTACTCCCATTTATTTAACAGTTTTATCCACTTTGTACACTTTAAAACATGCTTTGCCAGTATTTTATGACATTGTTTTGACTCTTGAGGGACTGATAAACTGCCTGGATGATGCCGGATCCATCCCACAGACCTTGAGCTTGACACATACTGTATGTTCTAGATGTTCGCTGAAAAGGAAGTTTAACCAAATGAAAAAGCATGGGCTTTTTTGTCTTTGAAGGGGAAATACTAAAATATATTACAGCGCTAAGCTACAGTTGACCAAATAGTAGTGAGGATACCAAAGAGATGTGAAAGTCAGCAACCAAAAAAACAGCTTTTCATTTAACAGAAGATTGATGTTTGCAGGCCCTTTACAAGGAGGACTTTGAGAAGAACAAGGGGAAAGGCTTCAGCGTGGTGGTCGACACACCGGAGATGCAGAGGCTGAAGAAGACGCAGGACCAGATCAGTAATGTGAGCGCAGATTCTGATTTATCAGCACAAAAACCATAAACAAACCAAACCTTCGCTATGACTTTGCACATATTAAAGGAAAAAGTCAGGTTTAAAAAGATCGTAATGTAATAACTACCTGCTGTTGCAGAGCACGATGATAGATCAATGACATAAAAAACTGTAATATTAGATGAAAAGAAAAAAATTAGTTTTTTATTATCAGGAAAAACTTTGAGTTGCAGTTCGACTGTTTGTACTTAGTAGTTGTATTTTCACACTTTATTTCAATTTAATTAGGTTCGTATTTTTCTAAAAAGCCCATTCACAATACATGTTATCTCAAGAAACTTTACAAAGTTAGTGAAATCATACAGACGGTTTGGTTTAAAAGTTTGCTTTTTGTTTTGCTGAGATCAACCAGGTCGACTGCATGTAATCGTTGACTTTGCAGAATCCATTCCTCAGCCAGCATGTAGAGATGGTTGCTAGTCACTGTGTTGTTGAATTTGTAAAAATCTCTCATACCAAGCATGCATGTAGCGCAGGTTGAGAGAAAACACATTTAACAAGAAGAAACCTCCAGCAGAAAAGGAACCTTCTGCCATAACCGACTGGAGGTTTGAGTAGACTGATCAGACACACAAAAGGAATAAAGAAGCACTTTCCAAGTAAGAGAAATGTGAAAAACTATTCGCAGTTGTAGCAACATATTGTAGAATTATTTGCAGAAAGACTCAGCCAATAGCTATGTCTAAGTGAGAGCCAAAGGTATGAACTGAGACACACAACCAGTGAATCATTTATATAGAAATTGAACATGACAATTGATGATGTGGGCGCTGTTTCATTCCTGGTGGCTGGCAGGCTGGGCTGGTCGGCCAGGGCCTCCTGGCCTTGTTGGGTCCCCGCTGGGGGGTGGTACCCCTGGGCTCTCATCTGGGTTCACCTTGGCGGTGACCGTCCGCCGGTGGAGCCCATGGGTTCGCTGCCGTGGCCCAGTCGGTCCCTTGCACTATGGCTTCTGGGGTTGGGCCCCTCAGGTACTGGGCCCCTTTGGAGTTTGGACCCTCGGGGGTGGGGCTCTCATTTGCCGTTCTCTTGCGGTACATCCATCCCTATGTCTGCCCTCATTGTGTCCCAGTGATCCAGGATACCCTTGCATACCAGGGGCTTGTGTTGCCTCTTTGTCCATCCTAGACCCTGCAGAGTGGTTCTGGGGCCATCCACATCTACTACAGAGCATATTCTTTTTCTGAAGAAGCTCTGTAAATCCTTTACTACAAGCATGCCCATGCATAAATACCACAAAAAGTTGGTTCCAGGTGTTTACAGATACACACTAATGCTAAATACTAAGCTGCAGCTACATACAGGTACCACCCTGAATAGGATTGTGTAATCACCATAGGTTTTGTCTTCCACACACTCTTGAAGCTTTATTTGATGCTTTCTTTGGTTGTCTGTTGTCTGTTTGCTGTTATGTTCTCTGTTTTCTTTTCCTCTCATCTCATACAGGTATGGAAGCAGATTTCTAAGAGTTACTGTATATCTTCTGTTTTATTTTCTGTCGTCTCTTTTTCTTCTTTCCTGTCTCTATCGCTTTCTCTCTCTCATTAGTACTTATCCCCTCTTTCTTTCTCGCCTCCCGTCCTTGTCTGTTGTATACAACCTTACTCCCTAAATCATTTTCAATAAAGTTTAACATACAAGTACCAAGCAGAACCTCATGGCAACAGTCATGATGGTCTGCTTGTAAAAGCAAAGCTGTTCGTTATCATCTGGCTCTGGGACATCCATTCCCAGAGTTATATTGGCAAAACAGGACACCCAAACAAATTTAACAGGACATTTCATTATGTCTCTCTCTAGGATGATGGCACAGCTAAACAAAACACCAGGTCAGATGAAGCTATAATAAAAAAATAAACAAAGAGAGAGAGAATGCATCAGGGTGAGGAAAAGTGGTCCCTATGTCTTCCAGCATTCTAAGCGTATAGCAGCATAACTATTGAGCTAGCTGAGGATAACCTGAGCAGCTCTAACTATAATCTTTATCCAAAGGGAAAGTTTTGAGCCTAGTCTTAAAAGTAGACAGGGTGTCTGCCTCACAGACTAAAACTGGTAGTTAGGAGAGGAGCCTGATAACTAGAATATCTGCCTCCCATTCTACTTTTAGAAATGCTAGGAAACATTAGTAAACCTGCAGATTGAGAGCAAAGTGCTCTGTTAGGAACATGAGGAACTATCTCTTGTATAAGATGGATCTTGTTATTTAGGGCTTTGTATATGGGAAAGAGGATTTCCAATTCTATTCTGGGTTTAACAGGAAGACAAAGAAGCCAAAATAGGAGAAATATGATCTTTTTAATTTTCCTTACAATTCTTCCTGTAGCAGTTTGTATCAGATAAAGGCTTTAAACTACAGTTTGTGGACTTCCTAATAGTAAAGAATTACAATAATCTAGCCTTGAAGTAGCAAATGCATTGACTTGTTTCACAGCATCACCCCGGGACAGGATATTTCTATTTTGGGCAATACTCCCAGTCCCACTGGAAATATGTCTGTCCTTCCATCCATTCATTCCTTCATGCAGTCCATGCTTTTTTGTAGGTGCATATTTACAGAAATATATGTGCCGAATACTTTGTAATGTTTTGCATTTACACTATAAAAAAATGTAAAGATCTGTAGCCGTAGAAATATGCTCCTGAACAAGGAGGGCTTTGAAATGTGTCTGTGTAAAGAATACAAAAGCAGATGGCAGTGAATAAAGTCAGAGTGTAAACCTGCAGAAACACAAGGGAACATTTCTGACATTTCTCCTCGTCCAACACTGAGCAGCTGCCCTATATGGTCAAAGTCTCTCAGCTGTGGACACAAACTCAACTGCTTCACACACACAGACACACACTTCCTTTTTCTCTCATGAGAACACTAGTTGCAGAAAGGAATGGTGGGTATTGAGCTGCATGTCAAAAGGCCATAATCTTGTTTTCTTTTTCCATTTTCTTGTTTTTTCCCACATATTGCTACATTTTCCCCTGCAGAGTATTAAAGTTGCATCTGTTCCCTGTCTTTAAATTTTACTTTTTTTTCTGCAAGCTGCATTTGCTGCAGTTGATTTACAGTACAAATATGTTTGTTCTTCTTGGCATCTCCTAAAATGGTGAACAATTCACCTCAAAGCCAAACCTGTAAAGGGGGATGCAGCTGTATAAGCATTTACTGCCCTCATGTGGATAAAATGTGTATTTTTTTTGTGCAGATAAAGTACCATGAGGAGTTTGAGAAAAGTAAGATTCGAAGTGATGCGCCTCCTCCTGAAAATAGACAAGGTGAGTCGTCTCTGTATTTATCATTATGATACTTATACATGTAAAAAAAAAGACAAATGAATTTAATGTCTGTGTTGATGCAGAACAAGAACTGCAAGCACCAAACCCAGACAGGTTCTGCAAGCCTGCTGGACAGATGCACACTGCTGCTGCATCTCCACCTAGTGGAGGGGTAAGGCAACGTCAAGGTTTTAAGAACAAAAAACAAAGATTACATTTTTTTAGAGCCCAGTTTTACCTTCTCTGTTAATTAGTTTGAGTATGATGTGTATCTCAATCAAAAGGATTAAAAGTGGTGCATGTATTTATATTAATTCACCTTCACACTCCTAAGCAAATTCAATGCAACTGGCATGCCTTCTAGAGTAACCTAATTATGAGGTAAAGTGTGTCCCAGACCAGTTTAAGGGCTGAAGGACATGTTTTTTGAAAACATGGTGAACAAACTGCATTATAAGGCAAGAAACGCAGCAGGCAGGTCAAAGATAAAGCTGTGGAGATTTTTAAAGCAGGGTTAGGTTACATAAACAAAGCCACAATCATTGTAGGTTGATTCAATCCATGCATAGATTGAATTCAGGGCCACATCTACACAGGAGCAAGGGAGGCAACGGCCCCCTCAGCTGCTGCCGTTATTTTATATAAGTAAAATACTTAAAAATGCTAATCTTTTGTTTCTCCAAAATCCATTAGAGCCTTTAAATCATACCTGCAAAGAAAATATAGAATGCGTACCATCTTTATATAATATTTGATCTAAAATACATTTTCTGCCATCATAAAAAGATTTATTAAATGTACTGCTTGTGTGACCAGTGTGAAGGTTTTATATTGTTAGACTGCTGTAATTGATGGGCAAATATCTCTAAATCTTGATGCTTGCATATTGTAGATTTGCTGACAAGAAAAGATTGCTAGATTTAATGAAAGTAGACTTATTGAGAGACCAGTAGAGTTACAGGGGAAGGAGGCCACAGAAAACTCTACTGCTGAAGAAAATGTCAGAAAAGTAAGACCAAGCAGTGAAACGGATGGAGAAAAGGAAGGCACAGTCAGGGAATCCAACTAAATCACCTGGTAACTTTTTACTCTTTAAAAAATACCAGAGCAGAGATTTGAATCTCATTGTTTGCAGCGAATTCCACGTGGTAAAAACGGGAATGTGGCGCTCTAAAGTTAAAAAATCTGAACTCTTGTGAAAACAAATTGCGAGAACCAGTCTGACTGGCTGTGATTGTGACGTAAATTGAAGGAGTGAAGCCGAGACAAAGCTTTTTGTTTGTCAGATGGAGAAAACAATGTTGACAAAAGATGATATAAAGAATCCTTTTAAGAGGTTTTAAGGAGGCTTTTAAAAAAAGTCAGTTTGAAGGCGAAAAGGCGAAAAAAAAAAGACTAAACACGATTCTGAGCTTATAATCTCCAGTAAAATATACTGGTGGCAGCATTATGCTGTGAGAATACCTTATAATTAACATAGAATCCTGTTCAGCGTTAAAAGAAAAATGGATTAAATAAAATTCAGAGAAACTGGAAGCAGAAACCCTATTATAAACATTTTATTTCCTGACAGTTCTGCACCACTTTAGTCTATTCATCTTAAAAAAAATCATCCACATCTATTGATGTCCGTCCAGCTAAAAAAATAAAGTGTCTGCACCCATATTATAATTCTAGATTTAGCCACTCTTTAAATATTAGCCAAGATCAATCTGCTTATCTAAACATCGATGTGGGTTTTAACATCCGAATGTGGCCTTTGTAGCAGAAGTCTTCTTTCCACAGGGAAATTAAATGCAAATGAATCATCTGACTATTTTAAAAGCTGCATCATCTCCTCTCTCATTCAGAAACATTACCAGGCCTTGTACAGCTACATGGCAGCAGAGGCAGACGAGGTTTCTATGCAGGAGGGCGACCTAATCTTAGACGTGGAGCCGATAGACGAAGGCTGGATGTTCGGATGCAACCAGCGCACTGGGAAAAGGGGAATGCTGCCTGCTAACTATGTCCGACCTGTTTGAAATTTTTCTTCTTTTTTTTTCCTGATAAGGTTACTTTTTTTATTCCAACTGCTTTCAGTGGTTTTTCTTTCTTTCCTCAAATGTGGAAAAGAAAATTATTTCATCCAATTTTAAGTATTTTTTTTTTTTTCCCCCAGTTGGCAGCAGTTGTGGCTCCAGGGTGCATGTAATTCTGATATATAAAATGCTTGTTTCATATTTTCCTGCATTTTATGAAGAATTTTAATTAAACTTTTGAGCTGTTCTGTACGGTGTTCTGTTCCTTAAAAAAACAAAAAAACAAGTAAAATAGAAAACAAGAAGCTTTATTCAAAAATTTTACACATGACTAAACAGTAAAATGTGACCTTAACAGATTTAAAACTGACTTTTCTGGTTACAAATCATGACGTTAAAAAGGAACAGAACCAAAACCTCATCTTAAGTAAACACAAACAAACATTGAAAACGACAAGTAGTGTTTCTGTAAAAGCAGTCCTTCATGCTGTGGATGTAGCAGTCTGCTTCATGGTCGACAAACATGCCGCCCTTTTGCAGATTTTCTTGCGTAGCTTTGAAGGCAGCCAGCTGAGCAGTGGCTCAAATATCTCAGAGTTTCCTCCAATAAAGTCCTCGCACAACCTGGAACATGAATAGCAACACATCTTCATTAAATGACATATGCTCTTTATATTCCATGAAGATAATGATTTGAGCTATGAATTTAGAAAAGAACAGCAAAAGTCTTAATCCAGTGGTATTCATTTCTCTAAATTTTCCAACCAATGTTTGGACATCACATCATTAATAAATTTGGTATCAGAAAAAGTCTTATTCACATACCTTCTCCACTATATCCACTGGTCTTTTAAAACTACAGCTTTAGATTAAGACACATTGGTCAACTTTAGCTACCCAGCACCCTCCCATCATTTCAGAGTATTAAATACCTTTGATCCAACCAATACACAAACAGCACAGTTTGCTGCCATTATTAACCAACTATAAGCTCATTATCTTCACTCCAACGCTTGAGCTGCAAATAAACTAAACAGGGTAAAGGGGAGAGCAGATCAGCTTAATACAGTGAAACACAACCTGCAACGAACGGCGACAAAAAAACCTATGAAATGAGTAGAGGCCAGGCTGGGAATTCACGACAGACATTAGGTTTAGTTTAGAGTTTGTGGTACCTGCAGAGGGAATATGGCCGAGTCTGGAAGACGAGAATATCCCGGCACTGACGTTGCCTCGGAGCCCTTAGAACAGCCACCTTAAACCGGTTCCAGCAGAAAGCCTCATTAGAATTTCACAGAAAATATAAAAATAAAATAAATAGTTTAAGTAAAACCAAAACAAACAAAGAAAAACATTTGTATCCAATTGTGAAGCAGGAAGATTCAGAACCATCAGATTTTTGAAAATGCAAATTTGTGTTAATAGAAAGTTAGGATTGTAGATGCATTATTATTCAAGTGTTTAAATTCCAAGTCACATCATTCGATGTCCTTAACCATGAGACGTTAAACCACTTAAAGTGAATAATGCAACAGCTTTAATATCTGGCTCATTACATTGGGTTAAAAAAAAAAAAAAGAATTTTGCTGCCACCTGTTGATGTAAACTCTCTAGAACAAAAGTAAACATTCTGTAGCAGTTATATAAAAAGGTTATGAAAACAGGGGGGGGGGTAAGGAGATGAACTGGTGTCTTTCTACATACAGAGTCAACAAGGATGCAGAGATGACTGCTTCCCCCAAAGACCACGACGTCACCATCGCTTCCAAGGCAAGCAGTGTGACAAACCCTGGAAACAAACATAAACAGTGAGCTCCGCATTCAGGAAAGAGTTATAAAATCAAATAAAGACCCAGAAGAGAAGAAGGAACCATCCTTCAAAAGGATCAGATTTTTTTTTATATCCGTCCAGCAAGAATCTCTACAATAATTGTACTCAAGAGCAACACCACATATTGTTACTCAAGTGTAAAAATCTATAAGGTTTTTAGACTACTTGAGCACTGGTAACTTATAACCCCTGGTTTACTAGTTAAAGTTATGGAAAGAAGTAGACCAAAGTGCAAATTATGTTTTTTTAAAGACAGATTATAGAACAGAGTCCAAATGGATGAAACGAAAAGAAATTACAATTAGGATTTAAAAGGCAGATATTTGTGCCTGTGTGGCATTTGCAGCACAATGCAAAATAACTAATCATACTCCTGTAACCTTTCACTTTTTTTTTTTTGGGGGGGGGGGGGGGGGGGGTAAAGGACACCTCGCATCTCAGTCATTCTCCAGTTTTCGGCTTCCAAAAATCTCCAACTTTTCCGATTTAGATCGTCTTTAATACTGAAGTAAGCACTCATAAACTGAAGAAGCATGAATCATAGCCTACTGACAACAATAACCTCTGACCTATTTCCAACTGGCCTTTTATTTCTAAAATAAATGAAAAAAAATAAAAAATAAATAAAATACTTCCCTCCCATCTAACTCATGATCTTTATGAACAATTCCAGTCCGGTTTCCGCTCCCATCACAGTACTAAAACAGCCCTTTTAAAAATCACAAATGATCTTCTGATGGCAGCTGACTCAGATCTCCTTTACATTCTTTTCCTTCCCAACCAGATTCCTGCCTTTGACACGATGTGACACTCCATCCTTCGATAGCTTATCTTTAATCAGCATCACTCATACCGCCTCTGGTCTCCATTCCTTTCTTCTCTGGTCACACTCACTTCATCCAAATTAAGTTCAGCTCCAATTCCTCCCATCACATCAGGTGTTCTGCAAAGCTCTGTCCTGGGGCTTCTACTTTTTAACATCTACCTAATGCGCCTTGGTAACATCTTTTGGAAATTTAACATCCATTTTCAGTGTTATGTGGAAACCAGCCAGCTCTAATCATCTGGAAAGCCTGACTCCAAACTCACTCCCTCATCCCTCACCTCCTGCCTTACTGAAATTCAACTCTAACCTCCTTAACTCCCACAGTAGGACCCTACTGCTGCTTGTTTCACAATGGGGTGGTGTGTTCAGGGTAATTTCCAATCTTGGATCCTTTGCATTTTTTAATTATACCAACTTCAATGTCTTTTGCCTTTTGCTTGCGGTAAAGTAATGTCAGAGTTAAGAGGGCTGAATATGTATGAAACCATGAGTAAAGACTTCAATACATTGATTAATTTAAACCAACCATACTTTTGTTTGCGATTTTTACACAAGTTCATGAGAAATTATCTTTACTGAAAGGTATTGCAAAATATAAACAGAAATGTGCAAGTCAAGACTTTTCCACAAAGCTATAATATGTCCAAGAAATCCATTAAAGCAAAAAGACTGCTTACCTGGGCTTGTCTTCGTGTGGGTGCGTCACCTTCATCCACTCTTTCTTCTGTGTGTTAAACAGCCAGGCATCATCTGACAAATCATTTAAACAAAGTTCCATGATTCCTTCTAAAACAAAAAATAAATCTATCTGATGACCGATGAGTTTCTGTTTTTTTATTCAGCACACAAAACCTTTACAGTCTCAAAGTGAGCTCAACTTACTTAGGGTGTTTCCATCCACGCAAAGACCACCGTATATGAAGATGGTTTGGTCTGATATGGAGTTCATAGTGTGCATGGAGCGCCCCAGAGGTGCGCCAGAAGAGAAGATGTCACTGAGGATACCAGAATAAAGGCACTGAATGCAGACGCTGGGAATTTCATTAACAGTCACAGCCAATGTGCAGCAGGATTTACAATCGACTCCATGTCCACGTCTCTAGGTCCAAAGAGAAAATGTCCAACTCTGCTGTTTCCTGCAGAAAAACACATGGCCATTTTTTTTTATTTCAGCACCATGAGTGGAAGTGTTCATTAATCTCCTGCTAACATACGACATTTCTATTCAATAACAGGAACATTAATGGGGTCTAGCTTTGGTTAAAGGTGAGCCAGTCAAGCTCTGATCGGTCTCAAAGATGCATGAGGTGATGGGGAAAGACGGGTGCTTCCACAAGCTCATTTATCACAGGATCTGCATTTGTACAAAGGGCCCACAGTCCCATCACAACAGGAAAGAGCTACTGAAAGAGGAAAGGGCTTTACCCAAACTGTCCCTGCAGAGGAGGAAGTCTTATCCTATACAGTGCTATCTTACACATCAATGCATGTTACGACAGGAATGTTTTCCAAGAAAAGAGCAGCTAAAATGTTTCAGGGAAAAGGAGAGGAGTGCTACATTCAGTAGGTTCACAAACTCACCACACCACCAGTAATGTAACCTTTGTGCCCCAGCAGGGCACTGGCATGGCAGCCTCTGGGAGTAGGAGCAGGACCCTGGATGAGGGAGAAAAATAAAGTTTATGTCATTATCTCCAGAGAACAAAATGGGACTGATTGTTATTAAAAAAAAACATCGGTAAAAAAGAAAATAAAAAGGAGCTGAAAAACTGCTCCAACAGAAAATTTACATATTTTTTTGTCTTTAAATTAATATAAATTTGCTACAAGGAAACAAAAAAAAAAACCCACAAGAAAATCTATGCTTCAAATAAAATTACAGGCTGTTATATTGCAACATTTGTTTTCCTTCTTTAACTCATTCACTCCTTTAATATAAAGACCTCCAGCTGTTAATTCTCAAAAGGAAACATCAGTAACATCTATTGCAAGATTTTATGAGAATACAATTTAGTATCAACGCATTTAAACTGTCCAATCATAACATGTGATGATGTCATTTAAAAAGGAAAAAATGCATTCAGTAGTGGTTAAATAGTAAAGGGTTACATGTAAAATAAAATACAAAACTCATTTGCTCAGGATTACATTTTATAATATACCATATCAACAGTACAAGGACTCGAAAGGCAAAAATCAATAGTAAGTCTACAGAAGTATGCAAGACGTGCAGAAACATCGAACAGCTGCCTTTCCATCAGTATAACTCACCGATATAAAAAGACACCGTTTATGTGACTAGCTAGGGTTACGCCTGCAACATCAGCGGGTCACATGCAGCCACCTGATGCATGAATCCACCACAGGGGTGATGCTGAAGTGAAAATGTCTGTGGTGTGGGTGTTTCAGAATCAGATTCCCAAACTGTTATTTTCAATGACTGCATCTGATTTGAGGAGGATACTTTGAACTTGATGACCACAAGAAATCATGGTGGCCAGGAAGGAAAATAAGAAATCGACTGCTAATGAAAAACTTACAGGAAGCATCCTCTCCAAGCCTCAGTCAAAGACAAAAAAAATAAAAAAATACAGCTATGACCACCTGAGGGCAAACAGCATCACTCAGAAACAGCTGAGGATGTTACTTTGGACATTTCATTCATTGACGATCTATTCCAGATGATAACGTCGAGTCTAGCTACACGGTCCCGACATTCTAACATATTTTTCCAATGTAGGCTCATCCAGGTTCATTGCTGATAACACTTAGGTCAGTTTGCTCTCTTAGCACATTAACCCTTATGGCACAATAGAAGGACAAACTGAATTTTTCTCCCTCCTGTCTGTTTCCTTGTTAAAAGTGTCTAAAGTATGTCTATGGAAAACAAATATATTGTGACTGGTTATCAGCCAGCTGAGTTTTAAATGTCAGCATATTGGACCTAGACCAAAAATCCAATATTGTGCATCTCTAATTAAAACACAATCAGATGCATTTATTTAGGCAGAATTGCTCCATGTTATCCCTCACCCGAGTCTCAGGTGTGCTCCAAGTGGAGGAATGTGTGTCAAAGACACAGACCTCATTGTTCCATCCCCAGCAACGAAACAAAGTGTTTCCGATTGTTGCCTGGAAGAATGTGGGAAAGAGGAAAACCTTTATTAGATTCTTTTAAACATTAAATGGGGCACTCAGCCAGCCTCCATGTTTACCCAGGACATCTCCTCCACAGTGAAGCTTGATGATGATGTGCTCTGTACCTCCCCTATCGTCTTGCAGCCATATCCTCCAAAGTAGATCAGCCTGCAAAAATAATCTGTTTCAATCAGCAAAGAAAACTTCATGAACTATACAGGAAATAAAAATGAGTTTTGAGAATATTTCTAACATCTCTTAAAGGAACAATGCCTAAAAAAAAAAAAAAAATGTTGGGACTTTGAGGAGCTGGTGAAGCTCAAGCGATTGTTCTTGCTCGCTCACTTACAGGTTTCCCTAAATTAGAATAGATTTATAACTTTATTTTTTTTAATTTACCTAATTCATTAAACAGATAATCAGCCCCCAAACATTAGTTTCTCAAAAAAATAATTACTGTATGGGACTGATAAAGGGATCCTAATACACTGTTAGAGCAATGATACCGTTAGAGGGGAGTCTGCTGAAATGACACTTTACCAGCAGACATATATATTGACAAATTGGAAAGTTGAGTGGAAGAAAAACCCCTGTCATAAAAAGGTTGTTAACCAATAGAACAGAAACAAAAACCCTCTCAAATTTTCAAGTCCAGCTAGAGTACAACTAATGTATTCCTTGAGGTATAGAGTATACCATCCTTAATTGTTTCTTTTTAAAGCTTTAGTGATAAATAACTCAGCTGTCCAAAGTCCTTTGTTTTTTTTTTTTAAACTCCACATAAAATATACTTCAGTATTTTCTTCATCAATTTAACGCGC
>JAUZNJ010104789.1:0-20756 GCA_034780135.1 Jordanella pulchra | reverse complement strand
TATATATGTATGTATGTGTCTGTGTGTGTGTGTGTTTTCTCAAATGATTTGTGGTCACTACGGCTAACGAACTTAACCAGTTGTTGTTTTTCATACTATCAATAAAAACCAGAACGCATTTAAAAGTGAATCAGCTGATTAAATGCTAATAGCTTATAGTACACACCTTGTTTTTTCCCTGAACCAGTTCAGCCTTGGCGTTTATGCTCTTGATCCAGTTGTGGGAGTTATTTCCTCGCTCACCAGCCTTCACCAGGATTGGGTCCTTGTTAGAGACGCAGCTGCAAAGAAAAGGAGTTTTATAACTACCCTGCAACAGATTAATGGAGTGTTAAGCAGCAAATATCGTAATATTTTAGACTAGAACCACAAAACCTATAAATAGTTAATGTTTGAAACACTTATAAATTATAATCATCCATTTGCTTTTCAATGCAATTAGTTTATCTTAAAAGCCCTTTTTGGAACAAATAGCCTTTGCAGCGTTACATCGCTTAACATCTGCTGCTATAAAAGAACCTGTTGCGCATTAGACATGGTTTTCTTGATAACAGAAAAACGTCCTTAGTTGCCAAATATCAAAGAAGTAGGAATCGATTATTCCAAGCATTTTTACTAAAGAAAATATTTATGCAAAATAAGACAGATACCTTAAGCAAAGAGCAAACATAGGGAACAAAAGTTGATTACAGCTGTTGTTTGTGAGCATAAAGTGTATATTTAATTCTTTATTCTTTTTTTTATTTTTCATTATAAAATGTCTAATGTACAGAGATACCTTAAACCAATCAACTCTGCTTACCTCCTTCTGCAACCATATTTTATCTCAGATTTTTATCAAAATAAAGGAGCTTTTGACACCAGCCATTTTTCTTTTTTACCCAGTCCGTTACATGTGTAGCATAAACATTGCAAAGATTTCTTGGAACCAATAATGTCTGATGGGGAACCTTGGATCTAATGGAGTCAGAGTTTAAATTACACGACAGAAAAGGCCCTTAGAATAATGTTTTAACAGCTGCTTCAATGGAATATAGTTTAACTCTCAGGAGTAATACACTAACTGACCATTTGGAGAAAAGTGAGACTTGAACAGCCAATGCATCACTTACTAATATAAGAACTATATGGTGTGACAGTAAAACCTTCAAAACCTTTCAGTGCGAAATACATTTGTATGAAGATTTCTTTTGCACACACCCGGAAAACCAGTGTTTTAAATGTGACGTATAAAAGTATCACGTTTAGTCCCTGAGTCATCCTGGAGTGATCCTGGTCGCTGCCCAGCGTTGCAGCCGAGTGCTCCTAAGACAAGACTCAATTCAGAGGATAAATATTACTACTGTGGAGCTATAAACGAACAGTTTACAAAGTGTGGAGGGATGATGGAAATTTTACAAGGCATTGTACGTGTGATTATGTTCACAGCCTTGGCCAGGCCTGGGACAAAACATCAAGATATGTCCTCCCCCGCCCTGCATAAAGTCTTGATTGATGAATCTTTGAATGAGGTTATGCTTATACATCACAATTTTAAGTAACCTTTTCTTGAGGAAAGATAACTATCTATTAAAAAGATTTATCTATTAATTTATTTAGGATTAAAAAAGTATACATGTTTTTTAAATGTATGCATCCCAAGTAACATTAAAATATTTATATTTACAAATAAAAATTTTGCTACTTTTTAATTTATTGAATATTGGCAGTTTGGGCTTTCCATACAAACTCCGGTCACTTGGTAGTCATGGCAGTCATATTTAATTCATCGCAACCTGTTAACACTAGAGTTATTTTTGCACCATCGGAGTGCTTACAAACTGTGATCACCTGCACAGAGAGAGCGGACTTTCTACAGGTGAGACTGATTCAAAGTTAAGCTTTTCCTGCGTGTTTCTCAGGTGAGAGCTGCTGCACCATCTCCATGTTAGAGGGACGGAGTGGCTGCCTGACCCAGGACCAGGGAACATTTGGTATTTTGCATTTTCCTGTCTCTAGCTCCAGTGCAGCGAGTCTTATGTATTTTACCAGAGCTGCTTGATAAACTTTATTGATGCTGTGTCAATAAAGGAGTGGTAGGTGGGGTACTTCCCCTAAACTGCAGTGGATACGGAAGAAAAGAATGATGGGAAAATATTTTATTTATCCTAAATATCAACCTTTTTCTTTGCAAACTTCTTTTGAAAAAAAAAAAGGTTTTGGCCATAGATGGAGGCGGCTGATTCAGAGCCCCACTTTCTCTACCCAGGGCCTGGGATAACCGACCCCCTATCGGCAGGCATGCCTGTTCATGTGTTGTTATGAAAGGTCCAGTCTCTGACCATTGGTTCTATGGTCATATTGTATTAGATTAAATGTATCTGGTCGGAACTGGACTAGAAAGTAGGCCTATAGGAGTAGTGACAGACAACTGTAAGACCTTGAGTTTAAATTACAGGTTTTTGTGATCATTTGCCAACTAGGTGAGTCATAAGCAGACTGGGCTCTCAGGAGAGTGTTTTTAAATACGCTGAGGGTTTCAGTTTGCTAGATCTCTAATCACTGTTCTCCTTACTCTTTCTAGGAAAACACCCCATATAAATCATCCTTTTATAAGTTAATTTTGAGCTGAAACTTTACAATCACCACTTTCACTTCAGGTAGACGTTCTGTTCATTTCTAGGTTGCTCAATACCTGCGTTACTTGCTGCTTTCTGCACAACATTTTTCTCTGATACCCTTTTAACTATTTATTGATTTCCACTATAGACATTAGTATATATATTATGAGAATAAAATAAAAACTGTTTGCATTTAACAGGAGAAAACTGCTGTAACTGAAAGACTTGTCTGAATACAATCCTGATGAAGACGGGGACTAAGAATTTTATTTGAGCCGCCTAAAGCCCTTCACAGGCTGTGGTGGTGACAAATCAACCCGATGAGCTGGAAGAGGAGGAAACAGCAGCGACAGGAAGGGCTGTACGGCACCTCGCACAGGAATTCCTAACCCCCCCTCAATCACACACACACACTCTGACCAGAGAAGATAAGGCTGATCTGAAACACCTTGACGGTCAGCCAGGGACAGCTGATAACTCCTCAACCTGGTGATAAAGATATCCCCATGTTTGCCTCCTGGTCCCCTCTAAACCCATCACTCTTTTCCAAAGATTAAGATGAGATATGAAGCTTGAAGGGCTACATTTTACATTTACAGCACCATGTTTCTGTGCAGGGTTATGGCTGTGTAAAACAAACACTTTTGCACAATTGGCCTCCCACCAGGCTGCAGTTGTTGCTCAGTCTCATTAGCTGGTCACCACATTGTGGCCACTGTTCCTGATGCCAGCCTAGATTATGCTCAGGCCTCATGCTTTGCTTCAAACAAGCCACAGAGCTCAAGTTTATCTTGGAGAAAATGTATATAACAAGTTTGTGAAAAAAAAAATACTTGCATATTAAAATCATTCAGCATGAGACATAATTTAGTCTCCTTCGTTCCAGGTTGTTGTTTTTGTCTGAGACTGATAGGCCAGTTGTAATGGCCCATTGTTTTTCTGATTGTAGCACTCAAAGGTCTGCTGATACTCCTGACGGGCCAAGACCCCAGTGAACGTCCTGAAATTTTTTCTTTTAGCGGGTTCACCTCCAGGCCGGCATTCATGCGCTGAGTCACTCAGTGCTTTTCAACTTTGGACTAGCTCAGGGAATCTGAGATTGAATATATTTTCCTCATGTTTCTCATTCACCCTACAGACCACAAATAAGAGGGCATCTCTTGAAGGCTTTACTTTTCTTGATTTATGTGCTATCTTTTGGGACACTAAATCAAAGGAAATGTGTTGCATTAAGGGATCCCCGGGTCAGTCTGGTGATTTTGTTTTCTACAATCAGCCTTTTATAATATCCAGATTAGCTTGTATGATAGTAAACCTGATCCATTCAAGGTCATAAAAGGTTGATTTTGACAGTACAGCTTTATTAAAGACAAATCAGGTAGGAAAATAGTCTGACCTGAAACCCACTGAGAATCTATGAGAGCACAGAAACATACAAGATACACACTTTTTAGAAAGCTCACAGTTCTGTTTAAAATATCCCTTTTTATTAATCTACTGTAGTATTCCGATTTTCTGAGACACTGAATTTGGGGGTTTTACTATATCAGTTAGCTATAATACTCATAATTACAAGCAATAACTGCCTTTGATATTCCTCTCTATGAGTAATGGATTCATCTTTATAAAATATGACTTTTACTTTCTTCAGTTTAAAATGCTGCTGCACAACTTTTAAGTTTGAACAAATATCCCCAGTTTTTGGTTCACTTTACTGGCTGCCATTCATTTTAGGATTCCTTTTAAAATTCTTTTATTTTGTTTTAAGTCTTTTAATGGCCTTGCCCCAACATATATATCGCTGAACTCCTACATCTTTATTTACGGCTCTGAGGTCAGCGGATCAATTACTCCTGTTGGTACATAGAACGAAGCATAAAGTCAGAGAGGACTAGGTTGTCTCTGTAGCCTGTCCCAAACTCTGGAATGATCTGGCTGGCTTCCTCTTTGACCATTTTTAAATCCCTTTTAAAATCTCCTCTTTTCTCTCTAGTGTTTAATTTTCATAAAGGATGTTAGTGTTGGTGGTTTTTATGCTTTTCTCTTTATTCTGTTTTTACATTGTTTTTGCTTATTTATTTATGTGTTTATTTCATATATTGTTTTTATTAATTTCAGTGTAGTTAATGGTCTTGCTGTCTCTGATTTTGTGCAGTAATTTGGTTCTGTTGTTTTTTTAAATACAGAAGGTTTAAATTGGACTTATTGAATTGAGTCACTAAAAATGATCCATTTCATGTTTTTATGTTATTGTTTTAATAAAAGTTTAAACTTTAAACTTCCAGTAAGGTTGTTAGCCTTAATTTCTAAGATGAGAGGTAAGCTACCAAACTACAAATATTTGGAGAACACATACAGGACTGTGGAGGTTTCTCATGTTGCGTAATTGTGCGTTGTTGTGTGCTCGTCATCAGCCTCAGCCCAAGCACTGTTCCACTTCACAAAAATACAAGATCGACAACGGACAAAATCCCTGGATGTTGTTCTTGATTCGCCCTCTTTACCCAGCATGCATCAGAGCAGACTTGTGCGTTCTCCAGAAGGACAGCTGTTCCCAGCATGCACTGTGGTGGCAACAGCTTCCAGAGCAGCGCTCAAAGAGCTCAGAGTATTAAGCTAAAAGTTCATTTTTCTGTTCCTGTTGTTCCACAAAAGTACGTTTTAAGATATCATAGTACTAAGCTTCAATATTTGGCCCATTTATTGATTTAGTGCGTAATTTTTTTAAAAAGTTCCCATGTTGAGAGAACCGTGGCGACCAGCAGACCTCCGAGGCTACCAGCAGCCAAGGCTAACGTTAGCCCGTCTGCAGCAGCCCTCTCTTGGTAGAGTGTGTGTCACGTACTGCTGGCTCTGATGGTGTTTTTTTTTTTTTGTTCACTTTGGCTAAACGTTCAATTGATTTGTGTTTATATTCAACTAAACGAAAAAGTAATAATTTATTATTATCAAGAGACTATTAATAATAGGAGTTGAAATGCAGCTCCAGACGAGCTTTGAATGTGGTGGTGTCACAGTATGCGTCTGTTCCAGTCAACAAAGGTTTTTTCTGCGTGCTCCCATTCTCCCCGACTCCATATTTCCTGTGTTCTTTCCAAGAACGCAAGAACGTACTTGGTGAGAACACAAGTCCATACTGGCGTTGTCTTGAACTGAGGAACGGCCTGTGACTCACTCTTTGAGCGTCAGGTTAGGGTGACACGGCTGCCACAGCCAAGTAATGTAAGGTAGGGGGAGTCCAAAGGCGGTGCAGGTCAGCTGATGCTGTTTGCCAGATATGTAAGTCTGCAGGTCCTGGTTGGAGAGCTCCGCCTCAGAAATAGTCGGCTTAACTGGCAAGAAAAGAGAGAGAAACAGGTTGGATTGACCGTTCTGTCTATTCTGGTACTCCATAATGTCTTTTTAATGAAAGGAGACAGTTATGATGGATAGCTGTGGAAAAAGCGTCATTGAATCCAATTGTCCTTCAGACACTTTGCTTAAGAAGAATGGCAGGATGGCCAGCTATTCAGGGGGCCGGAGGTCAAAGAGCGACCCTTTTGCGCCCCTCTCTCTGGTCATTAATTCAGCTGTGTAATGAACAACAGACCAAGACACTGTTTGCAACTCTGGAGGTCATCCAGATCACTCAGCACTTTCCAGATATTCACAAGGTTGCTAGGAAAATTGTAAAGAAATCCCACATCCAACCATCAAGCACTCATCTTCTGACAGAACTGGCTTAAAACTTCCAAAACAAATGGTTCTCTAATTAGTGTCAGAAATATTTGTTTACTTTTGTTTATTTCTGCCTGAACGCTTCTTTTTGTATTTCCAATAACTAAATGTTGCATGGAGCCAAACGGCCAAGGTTCATAAATAAAGTTTACACATACCAGAGGAGGTCTGATTTTTCCATTTTTTTGGCACACTATCGGCATTTCCCTGAAAACTTTAAAGAATTCAATGCAAAAGGTTGTGCCCCATTTCTCCCCGCATGGCAACCTATACCTCTCTGTTCTCTATAGAAAGCAGACTGGTCTTAAAACGCTTAAAGTATTTACAGTCTCAAGTGTTAACGGCCATCAGAATCACTCATAAAGTCATCATAACGGTGAAATGAATGCTCTGCACAAGCTCTGAACTTATTGTATGGAGAAAAATTAGTTTACATGAGCAGCCCTGAGCAGACACATGTGAGAGTGCAAAGTAACTACAAGGAACAAGTGGAGGATCGAGCGCGGCTGGATCGTTTTAAACACAATAGAACTCTGGCCATTTACACACCGCTCCAAGCCCCTTCAAAAGAGCCTCAATAATCAACAACAGCTGTCCTCGCTACGTCAATCCAGGCCTGGAAACAACAAACCCTCAAATTCCTTTCATACTAGAGCTGCTACCTGCCGTCCAGCGGACTGAGCTCAGAGCAGCAGCAGCTGAGGCGGTTGGCCTCAGAGCGTATTACCTCAGTGTGCAGCACAGTGCAGTGAGGACCAGGCGGTCAAAGAATAGGAGTAACCTTGATTATCCCACAGTGGGGAAATGAAGTTGTAGCTACAGCAAATTCAAAAGGAAATGAAAGCATTCAGATACAGAAAAGGGAAAAATATAATAAGAAATATATTATAAATATCATACGAATAACATAGGGTTAAGCTTAGATAAGGAAACAGAGTATTTAGATAAATGAAAAAAACCAGCACTGATCTAAACACTTGAAATTTGGGTAATACAAAGTCTACCAGTGGCTGTGAGGAAGGACGTATGTTAATGCTCTTTTTATGCATTTAAAATCAGCAGACTGTTACTGAAGGAGCTTCCCAGTTTTGCATAAGTTTCATGCAGTGGGTAGGTGACAATGTTCAAAGGGATTTTTTTTTCTTTATGAATGATGACCTACCTTCCACAATCAGTGTGTAATTCAGATTCCTGTACAGGTTCATCAGTCGGTGACCCAGTAAAAGGGTGTAAACCCCTGAGTGCCTATGCTTCAGATCAAGGATGGACAAGCTATAGCTTGACATCCTGTAGCATGTAGAGTTTTTCAAGATCAGAACGCCATCTTTATACCTGAAATTTGCAGGAACAAAAATGTTGCTCATGATTATACAAAAAAAAGTGCAAAATTCTAACAGACGGTGTTTACATAATGATCTGATGAATACTTTTGCCATACAATTGTAAAGAAAGAGGTTAATACATTCAGCTTTTTACAGGTTAAAACATTAATTACATAAAAAATATGCACTAAATTCTACCTTCATTTGCTTAATGTGGAATACAACGAATACAAAAACTAAAAACATTTTTGAAAGGAAGTAATATTTAACATCTAAGTACTTTTCAGCTAAAACAGACCTCAGGTTTAGTCTAAACATTACCAATGTCCTTGCAGCAAAAAATTATTATAGTCTCAATCCGACATCCTTCGTCCATAAACTATTTCTTCTATTTTTTTTATGGCACTTTGAAAATGTGATGTAAAAATGTATAATTTTTTTTTAGTGGGATGGATTTACCAAAGGGAAAAACATGACAAACAAACAAACAATAAATTAATTAATATTGTATCATTATAACTTTTCATTGGTCTGAATAAATCTATAAACTATTAAAAAAAAATTGTTAAAACAGTTGCGTAAAAAAATTAGGGAGCAACCAACAAAACATTAAATTAGAAAGGGTTTTATTTAGTAAGCTACAACATAAAAACTGATGGATAAATTAGCAATGGTTGCAATTAATAGTCAATTATCTGAAGCTGTTCTCTGGAAAATCTACGATATGGTGAGGCATTGATACCCCAATGGTTTTTACTTATCATTAGTCCCATATTTAGTGGGATTTTATGTGATAGGCTGATGAAGTGAAAAAACATGATATTAACTATTATTACAAACAAAGGTCTTGAAAAGTGACACATTAATGCTATCAACCCACTTTTTGCTATTTCTATGTCTAGATACTTTTGGAGTATAATTTATGTTGCTTTGCATTACTTTGATTTAAGTTTTTTATCTATTCTTCTTTGCAAAATAGCACAAGCTTAGTTCGGATTGGACGACCAATAAGTGAGCTTCTGCAGTGGTTTGAGTTCTTTTCTGCCTCAAATTGGTTCCCCTGGATCCCCCTGTTCTTAGCTGCACCCATCTAAAACTGCTTAACTCAGACTGTTACGACCTCAAGCTCTGGCCTACCATTCAATTACGTCTGGCGGTGGCAACGCGTTGACTTTGGGCTCCAGTACAATCTTCTTTGTACCTTCATTGACAATCACTAAGCCTCTATGGCTCTGCTTATGAGTCATGTTGAGAAAGGGATGGTCTGCAACAAAAGATAAACAATTAAAAAAAATGAAATCCTCTCTAAAACGGTATGAAATTCAAATGATGCTTATATCCTCATAGGAGACCCTCTAAAATATCATGCTCACCATAGACAGTCACTTTTGCTGTGGCATTCATGTGCTCAGAGCCTTCAAGACTTGCTCTGCAACGATACACCCCTCTATCTTTGATGGTTATGTTTTGCAACACTAAACTCTGGCTCATCGTCACAACCTCAGTAAGTATCCGTTTGGGGGTGGTTGTTTGGTGGGGTCGATTTTCCTGGGAAAGAATAAAATGAAATAGAACAAAGGAACATAAACAACGCTGCTGTAATCTTTACCTGTCCCTTTAAAAGAACTGAGTCCTGCTTACTTTATGATTCGGAAAATCCCAGGCGAATTGTATTTTTCCATTGGGGCTCGCCTCCCCACTGCAGGTCAGGGTGAGTGTTTGGCCAACCAACACTTTGACACGATTAGGTGAGATTTTTACATTTGTTAGATCCGTACCTGGAGAGCAGAGGCACATCTTCTTGTAAATATGTAAAAAAAAACATGTTTGTCCAAAACTTTAACGATGAGATTTGAACTCACCGGGTCTCCGAGGAATGTAGTGGGTATCGTACTGCGTCCTGTTGACCTCCGTCCCGCAGGTGAGAAATGTGTGTATGGTATAGGGACCATAGGGAATACTGAACCCCACTTTGGGATCCCACTCCTTATTTTCTTCAATATAATCCGAGAGCTTTGGGCTCTACAGTGATAAAGCCAACATAATTAGCTTTAAATAACCTTTATATTGCTTATTAAGCATCACTGACTAAAGCTTTCAACTTAATTTAAGATGTAACTTATGCTTTAGTGGGTTCACCTGAGGACTAACATCTGCTACAGTGAGCGCCTAATTAGCTATTACTGTCTATACTGAGCGTGAACACTGCAATTATTCATGCAAACGGAGCACATCATAACACTACAGGGTCTACAGAGGATGTACGTGCCTGCTCCTGTTTACTCCCAAGTCAGGAGACGAGAGGTTGGGATGAGAGGCAAGGGATGAGAAGGAAGTGAAAAGGGCAGCAAGGAAGGAAGGAAGGAAGGAAGAGTGATAGATATATTACAAACAGGAAGTTTGTACAATCCGTGCCATTCTATTCTGATGTGATAAACAGAAATAATGAATATCGTTAGGTGTGTCTCCATGGTTATACAAGATGTGTGGCTAAATTTAGTCCAAGGGTCTATTCCTGTGAAGAGAGCTCCTGGAGCACCTTCCTGCCCTCACAGGAAGCAGACAACATGACTCTGTTTACCGTAGCCGGGCTTCCTTTGTAGGACTCACTGTCCTCCGCTCCACGTCTGAGCATCTTACCACACAAAGGGTGTGGGAACCAGTGAGACACTCTTTGCTCCTGGTGGTCTCACTTTCCTTCACAGATGATAAATAAAGGATCCACACTGGTGGATAAATAGCAGTCTTGTTTCTAAGATGACTGCTTCTGGAAAACTTTATCTATTTTAGGCCTGAAACAATTAAACTAATCTTGATTGATCTATCATTGAAATAATCGTCAACTAATTTAGTAATTGATTAACTTTAAAATGGAGCATAGAGACATTAAAAATGCCCTTAGCTGACAAAGCAACCAAATTATAGCAGTAATTATACCACAATTGTCAAAAAGAAATATTGCAATATTTTGCATTTAACATATAAAAACGTTTCTTCCATAAATATGCTTTACCCAGAACTCCTTAAGTGGAAAAGTTCTAGTTTCACCTGGTTTAATTCGGTAAAAAAAAATCTTCCCTACTGAACTATGTGAATATTAAACCATTAATCAATAAAGATAATCAACTGATTGATCGATCATCAAAATAATCATTAGTTGCAGCCCTAATCGATTTCATTCCACTTGTGGACCTATACGTCTGACTTTGTGAGGTGGAGCCTTACCCCTCTCAGTTGTACAGTAAAATCCGGTGAGGTAGTCCTGCATGGTACCACCAGGATGGGCTCGTGTCGGTAAATGATCAGGATCTTAGGACTCTTGGGATGTGGCTCAACAAACGGCTGTTCTGGGTCTAAGAGGGTAAAAAAAAATTCACCAACGTTAGTATCATATGCAGAAAATATTTAACAGGAAGCGACCCTAAAAGAAATACCATATCTAGTTGTTATTATGATAATGATCTTTATCTTTTAGATGATATGATGAATATTACAGAATATGTATGGATTATCCATTAAGATTATTCTTCATATGTAGTCCATCAGGGTGACATTTAAAATACACTAAATGTAAATACAGAACAAATATTCAAGATTCAATTCACAAACTTTTAAAAGCAGTAAACATCTTTCAAAAAAACAATCAAACATGTCAGACAGCATATCTAAAAAGAATAGAGAAGTCATAAAACACAATGACAACAAATAATTACAATACAGAACATTAAATGAAAATGCAAAATGGATAAAAAAAGATCACATAATTACTGGCTGCAAGATTAATTATCAAAGAGCTATGATTTGAATTGTAGAAAAATGATTTAAAAGCCTCAATATGTTTTTATTTTTCTGGTATTTTGTTACAGCCATGAAAGGCTTTCAAAAAAGTACTCTGTTTTAAAAGGTACACGAAACCCCCTTGTCAGGGTAGCTCTATTTGAAGTACCTGACATTAACGAGAAGGCTGGAGGTACAAAATAATGCTAGATTTTACAAAACCAGAGAGATATTTGTAAACATCATCATATTCTACCAACTCAACATCATGTTTTGTTCATTATTTAAATGTTTATACATTTGTGTTTTTCTATCTTGATTCTTTATTGTCTGTTTCAATGGCATCTCTACAGACTTCAAGGTCGACTAGTTTGCATGACCCCAGGATGTTAAGTAGTAAGTTATGTGAGGAAAAAAAAAAATCATAGCATTCTTAAATATTTTTGCAGCTACGAATACAGTGTCATGCATGCATTAAATTGAAGGTTCAATGTAGATAATACAAGGAAAAACTCAAATGGAATTGATGTTGGAAAATTTTAAAGTGGCCTGGTCTTCCATATGAAACCTGAAAAGGCAGAGAGCCTTAAAAGTAAAAAAAGGAAGAACTACAGAGTAGAGAGAAGAGAAGGGGAAGGAAGGGAGGGAAGAAACGAGGCGAGGGGGAAAAAGAGGTGGAAAGAAGGATGGACAAAAGAAAAGAGGGAAGAATGAAGGACACAAGTAGGAAAAAATAAGAGAAAAGAGGTATTTAAAAAAACACACAAAGAGAAGGAATGTAGAATATGAAGAAAAGACAGAGATAAAGAGAAACAGAGGAAAAAAAATTAATACAGTGTTTCAGCCTGAAACTGCAAAGCTACGTTGAACACAAATCTTCTAAGCAGAACTTCTGACTACTTGGTGTTTATCTTAAAATTTGGAAAGTTATGTATCGCAACATAACAAATATCTTGTATTGTTATCATTGAAATACCTTTGATAATCAAAAGTTTTGTGTTTTTATTCCTCACTATTGGAAATAAAAACTGCTTTTCTTTTTTGATTAAAGAGAACTAACCATACGTTTTCGTTTCCATATCTTTTGCACCAGTCCATGCTGATTTAGAAAAAGTTATACAGCCATAAATTACACAGTCATTTGGGATTGTCTCCAACTTCCCATGATGCTTCAAGGATTGGCAAGTATTTCTTTAATGCCCATCTCACCCAGCTTAAACTAAATAAAGACAAAGTCAAGGCATTAAATAAGATAACGCTGTGAAACCCAAGAGAACTTCTCAGCTTAGCGCCAACTGACCAGCCAGGCATCAAACTACAACTATGGGAACTTAAATATTGGTGTGAGGTCAAGCATTATTGGCGTAATGAAGGAACTTTTATCTGAGAAGTAAGCGTGGATCATAATCTAATAAATAACCAAGGGCCTTTGAAAACAGGTCGCCAGACTAAACACAGGATCAGCAGGCAAGGCCGACTGGAAACCACATTCCCAGAGCAACATTTAAGGAAATGAAGCTTGTTTCTAAAGCGAACCATTTCTTGGACCAAATTCTAAGAACTTTGTATTTACATGAACTTCAGAGTTTCAGTTTGTTTTCTGATTGAAGAGAACAGGAGCTGTAGCCTGTGCAATGCAATGCTTCAGGGAAGACTTGAGAAAACAGTAGCTAGAGCAGGAAATCAGTCAATGGCCAGAGTTTCCTGTGCAATCAGGCTCACCCTTTAACCTCCAAGTGTAACCACAGCAGAAACTACTCCCTGTCTCTCTGTTTCTTTAAGGAACCCAGAGGAATAACTTATGCAGGATCCTGCAGATTACCGAGTGCTGAGTGAAAAGTTATATAGGTTAACAACTATATTCTTTTTGCCAGAACTGCAGCAGATCCTTTAAACTAGTTAAGATGTTTTTGCTCCTGATGTATGTTGATATTTTAACTATACTGCACCAAATATCGCAAGTAAAATAAAAGTTTGGAAGGCATTTCTTTGCAGTAATTTAAATATCAGATATCTTCTTTTATTAGTGCTTTCAACATTGTCATTCTTTAAAGTAAATCTGAGTGTCAGACTGGGATTGTATGGAAAGAAAGTACATTTTTGCTTTTACTCAAACCTTTTAGAATAAAAATCCAGAGGGATCAAGAAGTTATTTATTAAATCATATAGACACAGCATGATGCTGCCACTTCTTTACCTCTAACTTGTTTTTACAGACCAGTTTTCATAAGACCTGTTTGCATTTTTGACTAGCCCTCCAGTCTCTGATTTTTGCAGGTCACTTAGGTTAACCTTTGAGCTCACTATTATCTTTCAGACTGATGCTTCTCTAATGCTTGTCTGAGCATTTTGGTTGTCTGATCCTGTTCCGTAAAAACGATAGATATATTAGTGTTTTTAATTATTTTTTTATTTTAATTTTAAAACAAATTCTTTATATATTTTACCCCACTTTGTTTTCCTTTCTAACATGCTTAAAGAGCTCATTGGGTGCTGTTGTGTATTTCACTGAAATCTCCTAATTCCAAAGCTACATTTGGTCACTTTTAAATAATAATACCCCTTCAAAAACCGTTTTTGCTGTTAATTTCTGAAACCATCTAAAATGTCAAGTAAGCATAACAGTAGAAAAGAACAAAGTGACTCTTATTTTGCGAGGAATATTTCCTCTGCCTCACCTTTTACATAGACGTAGACTGAAGAGATGTGGTTTGAGCCTTCCTTGGAGTATTTGCAGGAGTACGTCCCTGTGTCGCTGGCCCTTAAACGTGTGACTATGAGTTTACTGCAGTGGGAATATTGTTTGTGGTCACAATTCTCCACCTTAACCCCCTCTGATGGGAGCAATCGATTTGCAAGTATCCATTGTAATTTTCCTTGACCTCTAAATAAAGAGAAAGAGAGACGAGTGTTAGACAAGATAGAAATTGTGATGTTTATCAACTCTGTAAAAAAAAAAAGCACTGCACATTTCAGAACTATTTTTAGTTAAAGTGTCACAGCTGGCAAATAGCCATCATAATCTTTTTGGCTGCCCCCCCGGAGATTTCTGCCCTGATGTTCATCCTGAGTTTATTTGGAGTTAATCTTGAGTCACCCGATACCTTGAACTTTCACATGGGAACATGTTTCTCTTGAAAGATGTGCTCAACTAACACATTCTTTCCATGCACAACCCATTTTAAAACTCTCATTAAAGTTTCCCAGAGGAACATCAAACATGTCTAGCATACCACTGCCTTCGCCTGCAGAAATTTTTGGGTCAACCAACCTCTAGTTCTCAGCCAGTGACAGAAAACGACGCAGCCCTATATACCCCCCGAGGATCTTGTCATATCGCCTTGTAGGGCAACGTTACATTTGATGGCAGCTAGTTTGTGAGCATTCTTTGCAAGCTTGAGAAATGATGCAATCCCCTAAATACTTCATAAATGTGAAAGCAGCACACTTTGAGTCCCACCAGCTCTAAAGGAAATGGCAGGAGACTGATAAATTTGGACCACCATCCCTGGTTCCTGTCAAACATTGTCCCCTGATTCATTGTGGTTGTTTATTTTTCCTCTGGTATGAAGGCTTTGCACCAAATAACAGTAAAAGAAAGTTCATATCAAACTCCTAACTGGGTGATCTCAAGAAAAAAATTAAACACCTGATTCTCATTTTTTGTATGATTATTGAGAAATTACCCATTAGTGGTCATGCGTAAATTGCTAATTCAGAAATAATTATACAAAAACCACACAGTTACACTTCTATTTACTTTATCTAAAGATGTACATAACCAATATTAATAACTTTATCTGCTCTAATAAATCTAAGCTATGTCAAAGATCAGAAACATTTGCTCCTTTATAGGTATCTGTAGTGATTTTATTAATTCAGTCAACAATTGCATATTTTTACATGCCTTCTTGTTGCGCTTATATTAATCTAAAGTTGCATTTTGTGTTATACATGTGTACATTCATAGATGTCATACTCCCTTGTAAAAAGGAGTGTGGCAGTCTCTTAAAACAGTAATGATGATAACAATAAAGCAAACAGAGCTCTGTTATCAGAAAAGAATCAGAGTCTGTAGGAACCCAAATGAAAGTATCAGAAATGATCTGACGTTCAACAAATGTCTGTTGGTGGAGTACAGATCATCTCAGAGGTGGTATCGCAAACTTTTTACACAGAACTGTCACTTAACATTAAAATATTATGTGAGAATGTCGCTTTTCTTCTTTAGGTGATCTTTAAACACTATAATATTAGATAAGCTGACATTGAAGCTCTTGAACCTGGGAATGTCCCTTTCTATGTGTTCCTCACTCAGTGACTTTTCAGGCAAAAGGCCCAAAGCGGTAAGAATTGGGAGGCGCACATCGTCCTCTCTATTCCTTAGCATTGGGACGTGCTGTGCACTCAGTCCACTAATCTTTATAATATTATTCTCCTCTAATATACTCAACTAGCCTGCTCAAAGTCTGCAGATAAAACCAATCTGTTGGGTCTTAACACAGCCAAAACAAGACTCCATACAGAAAGGAGATCCAGCACCTGACCCAGTGATGTTCGGACAATAACCTGGTAAAAACAGTACAACAAAAGTTTTTTCTTCTTCAAAAGCTGAAAAGGATCGGTCCCCTGGAGTGTTTGTGAAGTTTTTAAAAGCTACAACAGAAAACATCCAGTGTCTAAATGCAACTGTGTGGTACAAGAGCAGCGTGATGCAGGAAAGAAGCGCTTTGCCTGGGTGGTCAAAACAGACCACAGGGATGTCCCCTCCCTGATTTGGACTCTATATAGACCAGATCAGTTCTAAATAGGTCTAAGACACATCGCTGCTGAACCCTTATCCACACAGCCCACTGCCTGTCTGTAGTGCTGCCCTCAAGAAAGGGCTGAAGAACCATTAGAACAGGAACTAACAGGCTTAAAGACAAAGGCTTTCTTAAGCTAACTCTCCTTTAGACTCACTGGTTTAAAGTTTTGATCTAAGGAAAACCAGCGATTGCATCCAGTTATTGAATTTGCAGGATTCACTACTCCAAGATATCCATATAGCAACAATAGACATTTGCTTGTACTGTGTCGTTGACTCTGCAGCAATCCCTGACACATAGAAAGCATACAGTAACAGTGGGGAGAAAAAAAAACTCCCTTTTAACAGGAAGAAACCTCGGCAGAACCAGGCTTTGTGTGAGCGGCCTTCTGCTGAGGCCGACCTGGGGCTCAAGTATTAGCTCCTGTGTAGTTACAGCAAAGACAGTGCTGGTTCTGATCAAAAAGCACAAAAACGCATCAAGTGTAACAACTAATAGACTGTTTCAAAATTTTTATATAGCCCACAGTATTTTAGATTCAATGCTCCTTTTACACTTACAAAGTTTTACTGTTTTTCTACTACATGAAAACATGTTTTTTATGCATTATTGGGATGACAACTAGATGTAAGAGGACAAGTTTAGAAAAAAACAAACAACAGGATTTTTGCTAAACATGCCACCTTTTAGCCAAAATAATGAATTAATAACAGCCAAACATCAAACTCCTGTGCCATGATGAAAACAGCCGACGATCCCCTAGAAAAATAACTTTGCGGCTGGTTTAAACAAATGCTGAACAGAGATCTTCTTTCTACTAATCAGAGAAGGAGAATGTTGAGAAGCACCATTTAAAACCCACTTGGTTCACAGAGAGGGGTAACAACGAAGGTCCTGTGCTAAGTGTAAGGTTATCCTTAGTTGAATTCTTCCATATTTTCCCTGAAAGGTACAACAGGTATTTAGAAAATCCAAATCATAAACCACACATCCTGAGAAACTATTTGATGCTTTTGATTCCTTCTCATTCCTTCTCAGCTTCCTGTTACGTTTTTAGATTCCATGTTCTTAATGTGCCATTTATAAAATATTTATCATTATTATTAGGTCAATAATTCATTGACTAGATCTTATATAATTATACATTTGAAGTGTTATGATTCTGACAATAAATATCTCATAATGATATATTCCACCCATATTTTTATAGAGTTGTATATTTTAGGTTATCTGACAAGAATAGCATCCTGCAGTTGAATCTGTTTTTTTTCACATTTAATAAGATAAAATTCACATAACTTTATGAGAAATGTCTCATGAGGTTATGTGTACTGAGATTAATGATTAAGTTTTCAGTCCAACCTTCCTTTAAAACTCTTATCACTCATTTAATCACTATTTTTCATTTCTTATATACACATCTTACTTTAATTATTCATTTTATTCTCTAATTATTTGAGTTGATTAATAGAAATGCCTTTTTTTCATCAGCATCACTTTGAATTGTCTTGCTACCAACATTTGCGATATAACCTTCTCTCCCTCACAATAAATGATCAAGTGTTTATGATGTTCATCTTTTTTCTTTAAATCAGTGCATCGTATGCAAACTTTACTAAGTTATTTTCCACATAGATCCACTATCTACTAATAACTGAACAGAATAGTAAAAATGCTCAACCAACGACTCTGGTGAATTAATTTTGATGTTAAAAACTGATACGAATGTAGCTGTGGAACTGTCACAGTGACCATTTTTGTGTTGTTGCAGTGCATACCTGCAGGTGAGGTTCAAAGTGTTCTCCTTATGCAGAATCCATGGATTCTCAGATCGAAGAATTTTAGGATACCTATCCAAACGCCCTGCAGAGACAAATAAACAGAATACACAGCCAGGAGTCAGTGCAATAGTTCAGGATTAACAGTATCTGTGTAATGGTGTGTGTTAATCGTCATTTTCTCTCAAGGAATAGGAAACACCAGTGGAAATTCCTATGAATCACCACATTGCTATGCATGTGGGTTTCTATCTTTTGTGTCGTTTTGCCTCAGCCTCTGCAAGTGGTCGCCCGCTGGGAGCACGGCGGGTGCGTTTCCGGCACAGGAGGAGAGGTTGTTGAATAGGATGGAGGTCTGGGTTGAACAGCTGCTTGGACAGAGGGAAATATAGTATTTGTGCGTTTTAGGTAGTTCTTTTTTTATTTACTAGAGACCTTGCATTTTAAATGAGGTGTTGATGTTTGATTCTCTCCTTGGAGAATTTGTAGAGAGGACTTTCTAAGAGAGGAAGTTCTGTGCAGCCCCCCCAGATGATGATGTATCCCTGAACACTGTACCCACCACCAAAAAAGTAAAAGAAAGCAAACTTTATGAAGTCTGTCCTTCAAATTTGATCACCTCTGGGGGAGGCTGAAACAATTGAGTTGTTAAACAGCTTCAGCCAAACACACTGATTGATATGAACATTGAAGCACCTGGAAACCCTGACAAACACAAAAGCATTTACAAATACCTATGCATGCTTGCCAAGTATTTTTCTATTACTTGGAACAGCTGTTGAGCTAAGAATGAGCCAGCATTGGCAGTGGTGCTAAATATCCACTTCCGAACCAAATATTACAACATCATTGTTTTATTGTCTAAGGGAGAATATTTTTTCTCCTATGCTGACATGATGTTTCAACACCCAATCTTAACTACATCCTAGATGTATTAGTCTCTTAATAAAGAATACCTACCGCTTGAGCTTTTCCCCTTGTTATCTTGTTAAAAAACCCAAACTTCTGTGCATTTTATTCGACACAACTCAGAATTGTGAGGTAGAACGAAAAAGAATCTATTGGTTTGACTTCATTACTTAAAGATAAAAGATGTTTTAAAAAGTCCAATGTGTGCGAAGAGCAATTTTCAAACACAAACTTATTTTAATCATACAATTTAAAGTATTTTGCAACTGCATATGAATCTCCGCATAAACTCTGATCAGCATCTTTGTCCAGATCAGTGGTTCTCCCTCCTGGTCCTTAGGGACCACTGCCCCTCATGTTGTTAGATGTCTCCCTGTTGCAGCACACTTGTTGCAAATCATTGCATGACCTTCTTAGCAGTCACCAAGTTTTTATTCATTGATATAAGCCAGATGTGTGGCATCAGAATAATGTTTTAGGACCTAATGCTGCTTATAACTTCCAATAAACTTTCTCTATGTGAGCTGTCTGCTTTGTTCCTTTGTCTTTATTATGGTGTTTGCCTCCACAGAACATCTGGCTTTATAATGAGACTTAAATACACACATACTAACTCAGCTACTAATTGGGTAATTCTTAATAAAAAATGTTGGAGTGTGTTTAATTTATGAGTATCAGAGAGAGAAAATGTTGTATTTTTACACAAAATCCTAATAAAATACAGTTTGATATATAAACGCTTTTCATAGGAACCTACCTCAGCACAGTCACATAAACTGAATTTTAAATTTTAAATAATTAAGATCTGAACAACATTAAGTAATATTTTAAAATATAACTTGCTCATCTCTGTCTAAGCTGCAGATAGAGCTGAAAAATGGGGGAACCTCTTAAAGGTACAGACACCTCCTAAACTGAGATAATTCCTTCCCTCTACTTAGTAATGCAACACAGATGGATAAAGGAACAGGGGGTCGCCATTACAAAAATAAGACCGGGGAGAAAAAAAACACAAAAAAAATCTCATCATCTATCCCTAGGTTCCCACCTGCAGCTGTCCAGCTCTGACCTTACAAAGCATCCAAATACATTGTAGCCTCTATAACAGCTGTGTGATACATTCCTCGAAAAATCCCCAAAATTGTGCTTATTTTGTTAGTTCAAAGGCCCCTGGAGCTGCTTCCTATTAACAGCCAATAAAAAGAGTGGTAAGCGTTGGATCAAACAGCGTAAGGAGAGAGAGGATGGGTTATTTTCAGCTAACTCATCATGTGGTCTATAGTAAATAACGAGACATTACAACCAAATAATATTAGAAGCTGAACTGGTACGCATAGGTGAAACCAGATATCTAAACATACTGTATTAAAAAGAATAATTAATCTTTGTCTGATATTCAATCATTTATTTTCTTTGTTAGATCAGACAAGATTGCACACCTTAATAGTGTTTGCTTAATATCAGATAATTAAACAGATTTTTGTAGTTTCTTGAAATTCAAAAGCTTACGTACTCCAAGATAACAACACCTTTAACCTCTTGTTGCCTATTGTTGCAAATATGCAACAAACCCTTAGCATTACGTACACAGCAAAGATGGCATGTGCATTCCCCCAGTGCCACCTATTAGACATTCAGTGTGGACCTAGGAACCTTTGCCAAGTTCTTGTTTGTGTTACAACTGGTCCCTAACGGTGCATGTACTACTGACTGTCATTAATGTTGTCACAAATTTGTAATATACCTATATTTATTTCCAACCATAATAAAAGGTAGGTAGGTAGGTAGGTAGGTAGGTAGGTAGGTAGGTAGGTAGGTAGGTAGGTAGGTAGGTAGGTAGGTAGG
>JAUZNJ010104778.1:0-20760 GCA_034780135.1 Jordanella pulchra | reverse complement strand
TTATTATTATTATTATTATTATTATTATTATTATTATTATTATTATTATTATTATTATTATTATTATTATTAATAATGCATGCATATCCATTAATATTAATGAAAATAAATTCAGCAGCCTGTGTTCCTCTCAAGTCAAGCACAGATTGTTACCAAAACCGGATTTTGTTTTCTAAAAATAAGAAATGGTTGTAATATTATAATCTAGTCCGTTATGTAGCGTTTTAATCTCAAGCCAATCAGCAGCGTCCCAGATAACCGAACGGACCAATCAGAGAGCAGTGCGTCTGAACAGCTTCTCCTGAGGAGTTGTTGATAAATTCATTCAATCCGCTGCTTCTATCGTGACTAAAGAACCAACCCAGAGGATGGACAGAAACAGAACAGAACCATTTTTTCTCTATACTGACTTCAGAGGTTAAGGCGGTGAACTCCAGCAGAAGACTCCGGGTCATGGCTTGGAGCGGCGCCGATTTTCTCCCCCTCCTTCCTCGCCGGAACCCCAGACTGGACTCATTTTTGAAGAGGAACACGGAGCGGGCTCTGTACGAGCGAATCCGAACCTACGAGCCATGCGTGGTGGTGTCCGACATTATTAACAAGGTCTATATGTATGCGGTGCTGAGTGATGAGCGCGTGTATCTGACGGAATACTCTCCGCGCGCCCTAACCAAGGCCGTGAGCTTTGGGCGCGTGCGCGACATCGAGCTGGTGAGTTAAAAATTAAAAAACATTAAGAAAAGAGTGTTTTATATCTTCGAGATTCAGTCCTGATGGACGTGCATCACACACCGTGTAGCTGATATGTCAACAACCCATCAAAGTATGAAAAAAACTGCAAATGAATAATGAAGAAAATAAATTACCTTTCATTATTACATATACAGCGTTTATACGCAGTCTGGAGAAAATGTTAGCATGTTTACAGTTTTAATGCTTCCATATTTAAATTGTGGAAATACACCACACTGACAAATTCTCTGTTTCTACTTTTACTCAGGAATGATCGAAATATTGGTTTTAAAATAAGCTATATGAGAAGTTCGATTGTTTTCAAGCCTTATTTAAAGATGTTTCAATTTTTTTGAGGTTATGTATTTTCTAATTCATTCATCTAAAACACTTTGCAGTTATATTTATTATATGATATTTATTGAAATGATCCAAAAGAAACAGCAGGTTACATTGAATCCTCAGTGATTGGTTAGTCTTGGTGATGTCACAAAATAAAAGAAGTTCCTACTGGAAACTTGTGTTTTCCATGTTTAAAGACGTGAAGAAAAAAAACTACAGTTTTCTCACACGTGAACTGGAAGCTACGGTAATCCATCCAGGGAAACTATGCATTGCAGTTCATTCCTAATGATTTCATTTCCAGATGAAAGTTTATTTATATTATTGTGTAACAGCAAGGAGCTGTTCCAGGTTATCTAATAAACACTAAGCTGCACCAGATGTATACAACTCTGAGCAATATCATAGTTTATTATATATCACTTACCATGTCCATTACAAGTGATTTTATCCCTTTAACCATTTTTTAATAAAGCTTCATTTATAATTACCAAGCAGAACCTTGTGGCAACAACCATAATGATTTACTTGTGAAAGCAGATCTATTGGGCTTATTTCTAGCTCTGCAACATCAATAAGGGCAAAACAGAAGAAAAAAGAACCTTAAGGTTTTATGTCTTGCTGACATTAACGTGGTTCTTATCAACTATGTAATGTGTTTATATTGCACATTTAACAGCGTTATAACATTATAATATTTATGGGCTTTAATCATCAATGTTTTGGTTGCCAGAATTTTGTCACATTTACAAAACAATTTTAATTAATTATATTTTTTTCCCAGTTTGGTTTTCTCAAATATAATTAATTTAGGTTTGCAGCTTAATGATATAATTTCCTTTTTACTGAATAACCATTACCAACTATTGCACTGATAGATGCTTCTCATCCTTTGCAAACATTAGAAAAAAAAATCTTTTTCCCAGATTAAGGTTTGGACCCTGAAACTGAATGCAGGCTATTAACCTTTAAAATTCAATAAACTGAGAGCAAAGGAATCAGTTACCAATCCAGAGTCACCGTGTTATTATTTACTCTGATAAGAATAAAGCTTTTTGAAAAATAAATTTGTTATTTCTTATCCTAAAACAGAAGTAAACAGCAGGATCTTTTGTTATAGTTGACTGGTTTATAATCATCTGTCAGCACTGCATTAAAAGATCCCACCCATCTCATTGTGTCCCACTCAGGGTGATCCTCTAATCTGTTGGTTGACCCATATGCCAATCTTTGTGACGTGTTCACCTTATACTAATGTTTGTGCTCTTCAGAGTCACAAGAGGCACACAGTCCTATAAGTTTACGAGAAGAAGAGAAAGGCCTCAGAAGAAAACAGGATGGTGTACAGCATGTGCAGTTATTCAGAAAGTGACTTCAGCTTGTTTTTCCCAATGTTTCCAGAAAAATATTCCACTACACCTTTAATTAATTATGGTTCTGCATAATCTCAATATATACATTCATTAATACATTTATCAAACAGCTGCAGACGCTGCGATCGGCAGCTTGTGTTTTCATACAGATCATACATGCATCAAGCATAACTCCACTCTTAAGATGCAAACATTGGTTCTGAAAAGAGCATGAATTCTGTATTTATCATCCTACATGTTAATCAATTCTGTTGAATAATTATCAACTGTGTTTTTGTTGTCAGTTTATGATTTATGTACTAACAATTGAAATGTTAAATTAGTAAGTAATTGATGAATTATGTCCACAGGGGAACAATAAATCAGCTGGAAGGGGCGGCCATGGCCTCCCCTGGACCCCCTCTAGTTCCACCCCTGAACAGAAAAATAAATAAATGACCTAATAACTACCAGTCAGTATAGAAGCTGACAGCAGTGTTCTGTTGGGTCAGAAATGGTTCAGAATTGTAACCAGTCTTCAGTTATGATCTTTCATCACTTGTTCTAATTAACTCTGATCTGAACTGCAGAGCTTTTCTGGGTTCTTGTTACCTCCTGGATGAATCATAAATACACTCTTGGATTAATTTTAGTGGGGTATAGTTCTTATTGAAGCTCTCTTGTGGGACACAAGCAATGGAAATGGCTTTTTACCCATTTTCAGGAAAATAGAGATTGATAAATTTGCTTTTTATCTGGATCATCGCTGCTTTTAAAGATCTTTTTTACCCTACTTCCTGTTGTCAGATGGGTTCTTTGTGATTCTGGGTGTTGCTAGTTTCATGCAATTAATTGTTCTTTTAATCCTTTATTTTGGTAAAATAAAACTTTTTTTTAACTGGTTTAAAGTTTGTTTAAAGAGTAAAGTATTATTCAACAAATTCAATCAGCCAAAATATTTCTAATCAATATAGTTAAACAGAAACTAAAGCAAGGTTGTTTTTTTTCAGAGGGACTCCTGCAGGGAGGCAGACAGTGCAACATGAAAAAAAGATGATTAACTGATTAGAGAATCCTGATTACAGATTACCTTTAAACAGAGCGACCCAGTGCCGAAGCTGGAAACCGGTTCCAGCGTTAATACATCAACACTTAACCAGTGAAGAAACTTTGCAGCTAAGTCTTTGATTCCCTCGGCTTGTTGTTATGTCAGAGGTTTAACAGTAATCCTTGTCTTTAATAAAGTTACAGATTAGTGCAGGAGTTGAACTCTGATGCCCTTTTCTAACCAAAGGACCTCACCTGTTTTACAAACTCACATGTGAGGAAAATGTAATTAAACGTGAAAAAGTTTGCCAGATGATGAATTTTGATGTTGTTTTTTTTATTTATAATCAACCTAAAACATTGTACAATTAGTAATACTCCTTTCATGAACGATTTATGTTTAGAAATTTTTTTTTGATTAAAATCTATGAAATAAGTCAAAAGTAGATCATACTTTCTGATTTATTTTAAGAAAACTTCAATCGACAAGTTAAGAAACTTAAATATTCAAATTTTTAAATGCTTCGATTTTTAGCTCTAAATGAAACATGGATTTTGTCCTTCTTTGTTTTTTCTAGAAATAATTTCTACTTGAGAGGTTTTCAGCATCTCTGTGAAATCCTGCTTTGTGTTAAACGTCCTGTTCTCTGTGTGCAGGTGAATGACCTCCCAGACTTCCTCAATACGAAGGACAGGGAGCGCTGTCAGCACATCCGGATCACCCACATCCCCGAAAAACCCACAGGGAAGGACCGTGATTGGCTGCAAAGGAACAAGAAGAGGGGACTTCCTCCTGTGGTCCAGTCCTCTCGCAGAGCCAGCCACTGTCAAATTAAAACACACGACTTAAAAGGTATACACGTGTGTTTTCATGACTTAAATAAGAAATATTACATTAATTATTTAAGTTAATTGTTTTTAATACGTTTTACACTAATGTTACACTGATCCTATTATAGAGAATTAGGAAAACAAATATGAATTGATAAAGACAATTATTAAGTTAATTAACAACCGTGTTTTTATGTTTCATTTCTTCTACTTTGCTTGTTACTGCCCCCTAGTGGGGGATAATTAAAAAAGGTAACGGCAGGATTTAAAGGATTCCTTCAAAGTCTAAAAATGATGGAAATTGGTTCTTAAGTTTATCAGGTATACAGAAAAAAAAATGAGCAAAGAAATAAATCATGATTCCCTGATGTTTCACCAGATGTTAGTTTAGTTGTATGTATATATTTGATCCTGTATGTATGTTTTAAACCATGTGTGGAAATGTCATAATTTTCCTCTTAATTTTGTTTCATCTCTACTGCCCACTAGAGTTGCGGCTTTTACTTTGTGTTTGGAGAAAGCTAAACTGAGAGTTACATTTGTGGAGGACACAGATTCATTAGGGGCTAAACTTGATCCTGGTGGAAAACCAGTGATCTGATCCCCGCAGGAGACAACTGAGAGGTTCATGTAACATTGTTCTGAAATCTTTACCTGTAATCCTAACCTTGTTGTGTCTCTGCTTCCCCCACAGGATATCCTGCAGACAGGTGAGAAGGCAAACACAGACACAATAGTTTGTATTTCTACACATATTAGAATCCTGCATTGACTTAATAAATTTGAACAAATGAATTCAAACTTCAATCACACTAAACGTCTAAACAGGGTCTGATTTATGAGGACTGGGCTTTGGTCACTATGAGGCCCGTCAGTAGGTTCATAAACTAGATAAGGTTCTAGTAGGAAACATAATGGATCTGTCCTCCATGATCTCACAAAACGAAACATCAACAAACAGTACCTGACTTTTTTTTTAAAGCTTAACCTAAACTTGACTCAAACATCCAAGTGGGTCATATTTCAAAGCACTCAGAGGTATTTGTAGTTTTTTCCCCCTCAGTAGTAATTCTTACAACAGATAAACATCTTCAGCTCAAAGGGCCTTTTGTTCCTCAGACAGACTGAAGGAAACTGATACTGGCTGCTGCCACATTTAATTATTAACCAGTTGATTCAAGCAGTGGACATTAGCAGTACTCTAAAGTAGGATTCTATTGTTTATTTTTGGCACCTTTTTAGAAAGGATTGAGGTAGAGGAAATGCATGATGGTGATCTCGATTATAGGCTGCATGCTCCAGCTGTTCCCTTAACTCCTACAGAGCACTCAAGCCTTTCTAAAAGAATATCGTGATCGACTCGATCAAAAGCCGTACTAAGATCTAACAGATGCAAGTCCTTGTCTGAGGCCGTTAGAATATCATTAGTGACTTTTAGCTCTAAAAACTGAGTGAAGCTCTTTAAAAAGATCAATACGGTTATAAATGGAAAAATAAAATATTCCACCTGAGTGAACCCAGTTTACGAAGGAGACGATAGTCATTGTGGCACTTTAATTACAAAACTCTTGCAGGATGAGAAGAAAGTGATTAAATCGTGTCCTGATTGGCCCGTTCTTAAGAAACAGAGGCGCACTACGTTTTTTATATCATGTTATAAACATCTTGAAGCGGCTAGTAACTGGTTACATTCACTCACTCACATTTACTTGAGTAACTTTCAGAACAAAATGAACTTTACCGTACTTTTCACTGTTTGTCATACTGTCGCTCCACTACTTGAGTTTAATCTCTGGTTAATCTTAAGATATTCAGAGATCAGTTAAAAATATGTGAAACAGTAGATATTGTAGCTCTAAAGTCTTTATCTTTACCTAAATTATATATATATTATATTTATATTTTGTGATCATGTTTATTATTATTATCTTTTTACATTTTATTTCACACCATAATGTAAATATTCTTGGCTGACCTTTGTTTTTCGCTCAGTTTTATCATTTCTAAATTTATCGTTTCTGAATTTCCTCCTAAAGCAGAAATAAAAATTGCAAAAGCTTGTAGATTTTTTTAGTCACTTTTCCATTTAATGAAATTATCTTGTGAAAATGATCGATGTGAAAGCAAACATCCATGCAAACTTTAAAACAGGCCAAGCAGTCTCGTCCTCCTTCTGCAGATCTGTTGTCTCTGCTGGGTCCCTTTGGACGCCGTTAACTCCTCAGGCGATCAGTCAGGAAGCGGCGTGTGGACGCTAATGAGACGAAGAAAGGAAGCACAAACAGATTTATTGTCACAGGCCTCTGAATGGTTGCCTAGTTGCAATAAAGGAAACTGATGCGCAGGATGTAAACAGCACAAAGTGTAAGAGTGCTTCTCTGCTGCACCGCTGGGATGTCATTAAATGCATTAGTTAAAAAAAAAAACGAAATCCTGCAGGAACAGCAGCCGTCTGTCAGATGTTCGTAACTAAATGAGGACAAAGACCAGCTGAAGACAGAACAAGCAGCAACGTTTTGTGATAAAAGTTTAAAAAGGAAGCATCTAAACGGAACCTGCAGCTGTTTTCAGATGGAAATATTAGGCATGAATAAAAAAGATTTTCCTAAAAAACTGATGAGGGTTTTGTTCCAGAGTAAACTGCATCAAACCTTCTCCTGTTTTCACCCAGCTGGTGGAAGGAGGAGGAGCTCCGCCCGGTGTTGAAGACAACCCGCTCTGCTTCCTGCCCTGACCCAGAGACTCTGGGCCTCCTGAGGATCCCTCACCCTCCATCCCAACTTCCCTCTTCTTACTCCCCTCCTTCTCCTTCATCACCGCTGGAAGTCAGCCTGAAAACATCTGAGAGTGGTCAGGTACGGACGGCTTTTAGCATCAATCATTGAATAAAAATAGATCAGTTCAGAGAGGGAAATAAATCTAATATTAAGAAATCAACATAGAATTATGAAAAGACAGAAGAACAGGTTGTTCAGATAAAACAGATGTGTCAAGAAACAGAGTAAATGGTTAAAGAGACGGTGGTTGTGTCTGTCACTCTGTTCTTTCTTATGTGACTCCTCTCTTCTTCTTCCTGAACTCCTTCTATCCTTACCCTCATTTATTCATTAGGTTCCTCTATCCTTGTCTTTTTTCCTTCCTTTCTTTGCTCCTTAGTTAATTTGAGTTTTGCCTTTGGTCTTTACTGCCTCAGGTCCTCCCATCCTTGTTTTTATTAGTTACTTTCTTCGTTCACTCTTCATCCTTCCTACCTTTTGTGTTTATTCTTCTGTCTTTCCTTCATTCTATACTTTGTTTTCTTCCATCAGTTTCTGGTTTTTAGATCAATCAATCAATCTTTATTTATATAACCATTTACAACAGACAAGGTGACCAAAGCGCTGAACATAAAAATCAACAAGATAAAAACAAAATAAAAGACAAAAAAAAAACATAAAGAGGTCCAAAATAAATAATGCAAAAATATGATACCATGCAACTGAATGTTAAAAGCACATCTGAATAAAGTCTTGCTTTAAAAAGAAGAGGCAATTAGTTCCAGCAGAAGGCCTGATCACCCCGGTGTTTAAAGGGCAAAAGCTGAACAAAACTTTAAAAAACTATATTAAAAGACAGTTGAAGCGAGGACAGAGAAAATAAAGGACTTAGATGATGTTCTGCTGTTGGAAGGTGTTGCTTAAAAAGTTAGCAGCAGCTTTTTGAAGAAAGGGGAGACACTGACAGATTCTCAAGCTTATAAACACGAGGTCAATAAAAAAGGTACTGCAGTTTATAAAAGTTATCCCTGACCACAGTTTCAATCTGCTGCAAAAGATGAATCCAAGGTTCTTACAGCTGCTTTAGATGTAGAAGGGAAATGAATAAAAACAGAATGGGATCAGTTCTCAATTAAAACATACTCAAAGGTTTATCCTGATTCAAGACCAGAAAATTGTGGTCTGAGTTACACGTTCTAATGCTTGAACTGCAGTCCGTTAAGGTTTGAAGAGCTCCAGTTGTATTACAGGCAGATCCATCAGGAGATCATCTGCATAGACGCAAAGTCTAGGTTGTCTCTGGGTGTAATGGACGGCAACATAAAGTCTGCCTCCTGTAGAAAGGTCTGCAGCAAACTCACAGTGATGCAGCTCTATTACTAAGGTAAAGGACTAAGAAGTCTAAAGATTTGATTTTACATAAAAAAGTAATGAACCCAGAAATTAACTACGGACCTAAAGTGTTCAATATGAATAAGGGAAAAGGGAGGGAAAAAAACCTGGAACTCGATGATGTTCATCCTTCCTTTTACAGGCAGAAGGAAGATGCTGATGGAGGTAAATCATCTCCATGCTTCCTATCAGACAACAGCATCTCTGTCCTACCAGATGCAGTTTGCTAAACTGTAACTGGAAATAAGAGCTTTGATGGTTCAAAAAGCACCTTATGTCCTCTGCTATGTATGGTGGAGGGTCTGTGATGATGCGGGCCCGTCCTCTTCCACAGGCTGTCAGTAACTGGTGCAGCTGAGCTCTGTCTGTCATGATGCTTCAGGTGACCAGAAGGATCGGCTCCATCCTGACCCGTCTGCTAAAACGTGACCAAGAAAACATCGTTGAGGAGAAGGAGGCTGAGCTGCATCTTTATGCCGTTTCTCAGACGTCCACCCTCTACCTCCACCTTCAGAGCTCGTGGAACAGCTTCATCATTGTGGGTGAAGAGACAGAAACCTGCAGGCTTCTGAGTTAGATGCTCATCTTACAGCAGCATGTTTGTGTCTGTGTGTTCAGAAGTCCACGTTACTCCTTGATCCGCTCTACAGGAGGAGAAGCACGATGGCGTCTGACTCCATCAGGTTGTAAAACAGCCTCATTTTTATGTCTTAGAATCAGATTTAACTTTTCTGGTCCTTACGAGTGAATGCTGGATGATTTAACCGACCAAAAAATCAATTCAAAGTACACAACCACAAGAGGGAATAATACCGGACTGATTCCTTGAGATGTGAGACAGAAGTCAGTATGAGAGGAAAAACTGAGCTGCTGACATGGAAAAACACCAGGATTTAAACGGAGATCAGATGTTACCGTGTTTGAAAGGAGAAGATGTGACTGTTTGGTTCTGGTTTGTGCAGCGAGGAGCGGACGGCTCACCTGTTCTCCCAGCTGAGCTCAGATGTCCTGCGGGACGGCGTCAGCCTGGAGAACACGTACCTGCTGCTGCAGGAGCTGAAGACTGCTGCTCACCGAAACATCACACTGCGCCGACTCTTCTGGAGGGTGAGACGTTATATCCACAGCTGTTCCACAACAAGGAGAGAACATGGACACAGATTGTGTGCAAATTGCTGTAAACGTAGAAAGAAATAAAGATCTTTCTTCAAACGAATGCAGTTTCACTTACATAGTTTTATGTTTGTTTGCAGTCTGGTGACATGTTCCTCTTCCTGGTTCAGACTCTGGAAGAATGTCTTCACGGCTGTCAGAGCGTCCGCGGAGTTTACACCACAGATCAGCTTCTGTAAGAGATGAAACACAGAGAGCGTCCACTTCCAGGGCCGCACAGAGCTTTAGATTCAGGTCAATTTGAGGATTTTAATGTGAGGAAAATGTCACTTTAAAACAAGATCATCGTCAATGAAGGAGAGAGATCAAAAATCGGAGGGAAGTGAAATGAGTCAGAAAATATTTAACTAAAATTAGGATTAATCTAAGATCTAAACTGTTGTTAGATTAAATCTAGACAAAGAAAACTTTAAGTCTAAAACTGTCTGGAGAGGCTAGCTTTCAGAATGAGGGCTCAAGAGCATGAAAACAGACTTTAAACCAATCAATTTAAACCAAAGACAGTCAATAAAATAGTCTTTTTAAGATCTTTAGCTGAACTGATAATATTCCTAAAAAAATACATACTTTACACTAAAGTTTGATCCCATTAGAAGTTGATCAGAGAGAAATCTTTTAAGGCTTATTGTGCTCTTTTTTCCTTCCACTTAACTTTTCAGTGAATTACTTTCTGTTGCTTTTAATGTCTGTAAACTGGAATATTCTAAATCTTATTTAAATCCTTTTATTTAATGATTGGATAAACATATTAATTTCAGTCTACTTGAGACATGAGTCTCATATCTTCCCTTAACTCACATTTTTTTGAGTTGAGGGAAGCATGATGGGATGCCAAAACAGGAAGAAGAAAAACTTTATGTTTTATGGTTTGAAAAGAATTCAGCTTATTTAAGCCTAGTAAATAAAAACCATTAGGTTAAGATTGTAACTAGTCTGACAATCGATGGGTATAACATTAGTTGTCGCATGTTCACATCACTTTCCAATGTTTATTTCAGAATAAACTTGTGTTAACGCTGCTGATCTTGTTCAGGCTGAGCACGCTGATCGCCCAGACGCTCGCCATCATGTTCAGAGAGACGGAGGTGGAAGCAGCCAGAAGCATCCTGCTGTTTTCCAAAAAGTAAACCCTAAAAACCCTTTAATGAAGCCATAATGCACAGCGTTCTGTCATGACTTTATTCCCTTACTGCATTTATTTTAGTTTTTACAAACTGCGTGGATCTATAATCTTTTTTTATTTAAGTAAGATGAATCAAAGAATGAAATTCACAATCATTTCAGGTCTGTTTTAGATCAATTCAACCCTAAAATAAAAATCCAATTTTGTTAATGTTCACCATGGCAGCTGCTCCCTTTGTGAGTAAAATCAGAGGAAACTTCCTGCCTTATTTCTTGTGCATTTATGTCTAATTTCATTTTTGAACAACTTTCAGCTTTTATACTGAATTTATGGAGGAAATATAAATGCATTTTTTCCTCTTTGTAGAGGAGCTCTTATCTGCAGACTGCTGCTTGCTTTAATATGCGATCCTGATGTAGAGAAGCAAAGCCTTGGATCTGCCTCTGAATCCGAAGTAAGCTGATCACTGCTCTCTCTACACAGATGAGTGTAAATATGTTCTAAAATAATCTGCTTCAACCTTCAGCTTCAAGTTTTACTCTCAGAGTATTTGGACGCCGCCTGCTGTCTGCTGTTTGAGCTGCTGCTGTTGGGCTTCGAGGTGAGTTCTGATAAACAGGCTTAACTAGAGAGAAAATAAACAGCTAACATGAAATTTATTTTTATTTAGATACACGGGGCACATGATTTAGCAAACATAAGTGCTACTAATCTCCAACCAATGCAGCTTTTCAATCATTATGTATGTGTTAACCCAACAACAGGATGAGACAATATCAGCAACAACTTTAGAGGTGCAGAATCTATTCCAGACTTTCTAAAGTCTAATACTAAAAATAAAAAATAAAATGAAGCATGATAAACTCGATGAAAGAAAAGCAACAGCTGCATCTCAGACCTGTTTATTTAACAGGGATCCATCAAAACTGTTTCTGTTAAAACATCTATGTGGTGACTTTTAATTAAAATCCATTAGTTCCTTTATAAAAATGACAAGGAAACCAGAACGTTTTCAAAACATGACATTTTTAGAAAAACAGTGAGCCTGCGGTTGTGTTAAACCAACATTTGACTAATTTTGAAAAATATAAAAATAAAAGCAGCTAGAGCCTAACAAGAATCTTTGTTGTGTTTATTTTTATTTTTTTAAAAAAAGAAACATTCAGACTCTATGAAAACTTCTTAAGGCCTTTAGAAGCTGTTTTCCTGCAAACTTTAATGAACCAAAGCAGCACTGAAAAAAGTCTGGAAATTACTGAGGTTTTTTTGTGAGGAAGGTTCTGTAAACTGTTAGATCAAAGGTTTTTACCTCCCACAACTTTACCAGATATGATATTTAACCCAGCTTTACTTTCCTTTCATCGTGGCTGTAAGAGTTTTCAGTCAGCGGACTAATGACACCTTCAGAGAAATCCACTGCTTTAGAACATCAAAATCGATTCAATCATTTCCTAAATCTGGAATAACTCAAGTACTTTTATTTCGATTAAAATCCATTTAAAGTGTCTCTTGGTTTCAGACCAGCAGGTGTTTCCCTGGAGACAACTTTGTGACCGTGTCCTGGATCCTCAGGGTCCTTCAGCCTCATCCCCACACGGTAAGTTTCCCCTCAGAGAAGTTCTGCTCTTTAACTCCAACATCTAACTTCCACTCTGTCCTCTGCAGCCGTCCTTCATCCGGCACCAGGCCCAGCAGCTGGTGCAGGTTCTGTCGGACCAGGACGGGTCCATCCTGAGCCCGGTGCAGTCCGTTCTGCTGTTCCAGCGCTGCCGTCTCCTGCTGGCCTGTCTGCAGTACAACAACCAGCTGAGTCAGCACCTGCAGTCACACTTCAGGGAGGAATTCAGGTACCAGAGATCTATAGTCTGCACTGACCCCTAGTGGGAAAACAGAGTACTACTACAGGCTCAACCCAATGAAGAGATCCACTAAAATGATCTTATATGTATCTGTTTTAATTTTGGTGACATAAGAATATTCAAATATACTCAAGAAATGTAAGAAAGCTAATAATTTTAACATAAAAACATAAACATTCACTGTTAAGACCCTTTATTTATGATGAGTTATTAACTAAATCTGGCACCTTAAGCTCCTCACTGAATGATCAGACTGATGCTCTCAGTTGGTCTGAACAACCCGGTTCTGTCTTGCAGGTACTTTGTGACTCCATCCAGCGCCGAGCAGAAGCTGCTGCCTCATTATCCCATCTGTAGACCAACTGTTAGACTAGTCCAACGTATCTCGACTCTCATCCAGCACAGATGATCAGACACCAACCTTTCCTATTCACTCTGCCTGTTCTTATTGTGACTGTTCAACATGCATGTATAATAAAGACTGATAAGGAATCTGCCTTTAGCATCTTTATGGGTCTGTTTTAGGGGAAAGTAAGGACCTATAACCTCTGAGGCTGCGTTTAATCTGTTATCGAACAATAAACAGGAAATAAGCGGATCCTATTGTTAACCTCTATTAAACAGCTTTAATCATCTAGTTTCCAAAGATCTCAAACCAGCAAAATGCCAAATTTAATCAAACTCTTTTCCTGCTGAAACTGTATCCTTGCAGACCAGTGCTGCCATCAATATGGATCTCCTAGATAACAAAGGTCTCAGTACCTTAGACTTTAGTACATCTCATCTTCTGATCTCAAACGCCAACATACAGGAGTAGTGTTTACCTGGGAAGTGTAGCGAAAAGGACATGATTGATTTATTGATTTGACACATTGGAAAGACCAAAATGTGCAGCAGTGTAGAAATCTATGGGGCGTTTTCTCCACCAGGATGGCAAACTGGTAGATTAAAATAAATCTGTTTTACAGAACAGCTCAGACTCAGTCAGGCTGGATATTGTCTTTTTTTCCGATTTGAATTTAGACTTTGACTAGGCCATTCTAAGCTGTCTTGTTGTATTTTTGGGTGTATGTTTAGTGTCCTTCTGGAAGGTGAACCTCCACCTCAGTCTCTAGTCTTCTGCAGCTTTAGCAATTTTTTTTTTTTATCTCCAAGCCTTCTTGTCTCCACTAAAGAAAAATGTCCCCACATCATGATTTCACTGTAGAGCTAAGGATGCTCTCCTCCACCCAAGCTTTGAGAAGGACTCCTTATGGTTTTCTTTTTTGTGGCTCCTGTAGAATCCCTGAGGGCAGATGTGTGCAGAGATAGCTAACATCTGTCCTGTTAAGTTTCTCTCACCTGAAATGTTTATCTCCGTCACTCTGATTATTGCAGCTGGTTCATTCTCTCTCAATGTTCAGATGACAGCTTGAGTTCTGTAAAATAATCCAAGCTTAGATGTTATTTGAGAACCTCACCCAAATTCCCCACCTGACCTGTCTGCTGTTATCCTTGGTCTTCATGATGCTGACTGTTTTTTGTTGTTTTCTAACAAACCTCTGAGGCAGATCAGCTGCATTTATACCAAGGTTTAATTACACATTACTTGACTTTATCTACTGATTATGTGACTTTTGAGGCAATTAGTTGAAATGGATTTTATTTATTTAAAAGAACGGAGCATTTTTACTTTTTGTAGAAAATTCTCGTGCTTAATGATTTCAAAAAACAATGAAAACAGTAAAACACGTTGAAGAGCTTCAGCCTTTAATGTATTTGTGTTGCAATTCCAAATTTTTATCACTAGATGGAGACACATTCAGTATAATTCGTCAGCTCAGTGCTTGAACTGTTTTTAAATCATGACATCTTTTATAAAAGGCTAAAATCAACAGATGATTTGAATAAACTGCACCAGGATTACAACATTATGATCTAATTTATCCATTATGAGCTAAATAAATATAAATAAATAAATATTCAGTAATGCTCCTCATGGTGCAAATTATCTTCTTACATTTTTAATCACTCTCACGTGTAGCTGCATTACAAAGCGGCCTGTCATCCATCAACATGTAATCCATCATCCGATGTCATTACATAATGTGTTTCTCCCATTGGGTCGACAGGCTCAGATGATTATTCTTGTAGATTTCCTTTCTGTTAGCTGTCAGAGCCTCACTCCCTTTCCTTTGTGTTATTTGCAGCTCTGATATCTGCCACAGAAAACCGATCACAGCGACTCCGGCTCTGCTTCCATGCACCTCGGCACACCTGCATATTTTTGTTTGGTTGTTTTTAAACAGCAGCAGGTCTCTAATAATTTAAACAATTCATCCGGTCGTGTGTACGACTGAGAAAAGGTTATGATGTATGTAAGAAATGCGGAGTTTGATCACAGCTTGTGGGACTGAAAATGTGCAGCTTTAAATCTGGTTTTTATGATTTCTGGTCTTTTTTTTTTTTAGGTAATGTATCACTTTTAGTTGCTGTTTTTAAAAGTTAACAGGATAAAGTTGGATTTACCAAATGTGAATAAACCTAAAACAAAATATAAAGAAAATCAGAGCTGTAGTGTATGAGTACACAAATACATTCCTTCATTCTATTAATTTTCTGACATTTATTTTCCATGTAACCGTGGAAACCGCCGTGAATCAAGGCCGGTCTGCACTTTAGAAACATGGAAACCAATTAAAGTGAAGAAATAAAATGAGAACATGAGAGAAAGAAGTGATGGTAATCAGTGTATGAAGCAGAAAATGAAGGCCTCTAACCCCAACCGGAAAGCTTTAAGCTTCAAAGACTTTAAAATAGTCATGAAAAAAAAAGAAAGTAAACTGTTTGCATATCGGTACAAATAACAAATTATCTGTTCTTGTACAGATTATAATTTACTTTAAATTAAAAGAGATTCAGCTGCATAAAGATGAGACAAAAAAGGAAAATAGTCTAATTCTGCTGCTTAAATGCCAGTGGGGAAACTTTTAACATGTCTTCCTCATTAATCAACCATGGAGGAGGTCTAAGGCTGACAATCTTACAGAAAGTGGATTTTCAAGCAGGCTCACATTGGTTATGGGTTAAAGTTCACAACAGGAAAAAGACTTGGAAAGAGGGAAAGAAAAAACATCGTCCCAAGACTTGTGGAAAATTCTTCTTTTGACAGAATAGACCAAAGTAGAGATGTTTGGCCAACTGTTAAGAATGGAGGTGGAGGAGTGGTGATGTGGGACTGTGTTCCTGACTGGGTCATCAAAAGAACAACGATCCCAAACAAGGAGAAAACAAGGCAGAGTTGGGACTAAGAGTGAAGGAGAATTCCTCCATAACAATGTGAAACAGAAAACGATAATTTAAAGGTGTTTATAGATAAATATAGATTTATATGAGAAAGCAAAGTCGCTTCGCAAAGAAAACCATCAGAATATCATCTAAACCACATATCAGTGAAAAAGATGCAGGTAGTTTGGAGAATTGTTAATAAGTCTACTTTAGAAGATGGAAAAGGTTTTCTGAGACTAAACCCCCCTAAACTTAAATTATGACAGAGCTGCATGTGTTCAGAAACCTTCAAAGCAACGATTCTCTTCACAAACCATCTGTCTGGCTCAGGTTGTTCTCTACTCACTTCTGAAACTTTGAAATAATCAAATGATCAACTGATCCTAATGGAACCTTCAGGTCAGACTGAAAGCAAACAAACCCACCTGGTCAGAAGATCCTCATGAGAAACAGATGAGGTACCAAAAACCTCATCCTATAAAACAGCAAGGTTCTGATTCTGCAGCTGCTGGATCTGATTATCTTCCTGCCAGTCATGTTAAGAGCAAACCTCAGCATCTGGACTCAGAGTAACAAACTTATTCTTTGTTGATTTATGTGAAAAGTGACTTTATTCGAACTTATTTTCCATTTAGTCAAACAAATATATTATAATAAAGGAGAAAAACTGCCTCATCATTTGTTTCTCGGACTCTGCAGCATCTTTTTTAGTTTTATCACAAATAATAATCTGGAGGACCTCTCACCTCATCTATAACACCGAGTGCCTCTCATCTCTTAGAGGTATTTTGGGAACAAAGGAAGACCCAGAAGCAGGTTTCCCTGCTGGACCAAAGGCCGCTGAGAACAACAAGTGAATCGATATGTTTAAACTGGAAAAGGTCAAATATCCACAACAGGACAATAAAACAATTGAAACTTTCCAGGACTCATCTCTGGAGAAGTTGTCACCCACATGAGTCATTTCATCAAGAAGATGCTTTAGGAAACAAAATGAGTTCAAGCTTTCAGTAATTTATCAGGCAGTCTGGTGATTTGTTTAATGAACCTTCTGATAATTAATGTCCGTTCAATCAGCCAGAGGATCATATATCAGCATAAATGTTTCAGTTAGTTTTTTGTTTCCCTCATTAGTTTTAAAGCCAACCAGATGGTTTGGATCCCACAGAAGACATTCCTGTGGAGGTAGTATGATGGTTTGGCTAATGTTCTGCTGTACTGAAAAAAATCTACATGTACAAAGATTTATAATAAGACAATTACAATAATTCAGCAAATACAGAATTGGAGGAATAAACTTCCAGGTTATCTCAAAATAAACATGAAGGATTTTAAACTCTATTATATAAGTAATTTAAACACTTTTTAATCTGTTTGCTTCTATAATTCCCTTAAAGACCCATGTGTGCCCCAGAGAGGGTGGTTTTCCTTTAAAAAAAAACAAAACATTGACTAAAAAACATCCATTAAAAAAGTTATTTTTTTATTCATATATTCATTTACACCTTTAAATCATATTAGACTGTTGATTGATTTTGTAAAAACACACATATAACAGTAAGAGCATCCCTTGGTAAAAAAACCCAACCTAAACCTGAGCTATTTGGTGATTTTGCTGCGATAGAAGACAGTTTATGAGGAGTGAGTGAAGCAGATAGAAAAGCTTATAGATATAAGGTGTTAAAAATAATATGCTAAAAGCTGAGGGACGTCAGGATCTATGTAAACACTTTCAGAGAAAAGAGCATAAATGGAAAAGCTGTAAACTTGAGTCAGGATGCTGAACTATGGAAATGAACTAGTTCATTTTAGCCAAACTAGTTCATTTTAAAGACATTTTCTTCTCTCCCTGCAGGTCCAGGTTACAAAGTGTTTGATGTATCACATAATGATTGTGTTGTGGATCTTTTGCTTTTGGTATTTCTTCTCCTACTGATCATTTTCCAGATGTTTCCTTGTTGGCTGAATGCCTGCTCTGCTCTGGAAAGGCTGTTTTTTCCGGTCTGAATGAAAGAGGATAAAATAAGTATTGGACAAATCATCAGGTTTCTGGCTAAATATATTTCTAAAGGTGCAACTGACATGGAAAATGTATCATGTTAGTTACAGTCTGTTTGGTTTCCATAAAATTAAATGGAATAAAACGGAACTTGCATACAGAGATAGGAAGGTAACAGAAAGCAATCCTGAAAGATGGAGCAAACTAACATAAGCTGGTTTCAATGATGATGCCTCACTGCCAATGGGTTCTAAAACTGAAAAACCTAATCTTTCGATGCCATCATAGGCGCCACAACAGCAGTGAAGTTTGTAGGTGGGAGTGTCATGGTGTGGGTACTTCTGATCAAAAGAAGGGTTGAACAGAGACACTTTTGATAAGAATCTGAAGATAAGGACAGCGTTGACGGTTCAGTGAGACCCCAAACTCACGACCAAGGGAGCTCTCTGTTAGAAAATGAAGCTGGTAAAAATCTTCCAGCCATGAATCAAAGAGCCCAGGTTACTGAAGGGGCTAAAAAAAAACCTTTAACATCTGAGGAGTGTTTGGAAGAACAAACCAAAAATCCCATCCGGGTGATGCAGGCAATGGATTTCTCATCCAAGAAGCTGTCATCCCCAGTGAACTGATAAATATCATGTAAAGAGCAGAATTTAGCTAAAATATCTTCAACTTCCACACAATCAAGTTAAGAAGCACTTTAATGGAGGATCGGTCCGGGCCACCAGGAACTGCTGGTCACCTCTGGTTCCTTTAGAGGGATAATGATCCCTAACTTCTGGGTAAATCAAGTTGGAAATAGTTCAAACACTAAACCAGCCTTTTCCAAAACCATCTGAATCCGTACAAGTTGCATCCTGCAGAAAACCTGTGGCTCCAGCAGAAAATAAGACAGGAAGAAGGACTATGGACCAAATAGAGATTATCTCTAAAGTCTATATTGTGAAATTATGCTGCAATAACAGATGGCTGAGTATCTTTATCAAGGGTGCCAATTTTTTATAAGGTTATGGAGTGAAAGATGTGGAAAAAAGACGGTTTATTTTGCTTCAATCCGATCAGAATGAGCAGAACTTTTACTTCAGTTTCAGGCAGTTTTGTCTCGGTACAGGAGCTGGTCTCACCTTTGTCTTTGGTGGCGTCTGAGGTGACTCTGAAATGAGACGAGAAAGGTGTTCGGTGTTGAGATACTCCAGCCTGTATAGAAGGCACGTCTTCCATGCAGGGAATCTGAGGGTCAAAGGTTACGGACAAGAACCAAAAAGAACAGTTGGATGGTCTGTCTGTTAAAGTCCAACTAATTGTACTGCAGCGTTTACTTCTGTGAAAAATATAAAACATGTTTAAGGTACATGAAGTCCACCTGTTGAACCCACCAACGAATCTAAAGACTAAAACAAAACAAAAATTTTTAAACACTTTTAGAATCCTTTAAAGGTTTTTATCAAAGCTATTTTAAAATAATCTGACATCTGGTTCCACTGACCTAAAAACACATAGAATCCCTATGAGTGTTAAAGGATTAGCTTAGCCTGTTAGCATGAGCTCAAGCTGTCGGCAGTTTCCGGTACGGACCAGTTCTGATCTTCCCATGCTTTAACCATGAGCGCCGGAGATTGGATATCTCATTCAGCACAATGAATGTGATGTGTTTGAGCAGAGCCAGATCTCATTGTTGTTCTCATCCAGCCAGATTTTGTTAAATTTCCTGCCGTCACAGGTAACTGTTTGTGTCACTGCAGCTGTGAAGACGGGGTTTAATGTCCTCATGTTTTCTGAGAAAACTCAGCACCTACAGGGTTAAACGGATCCCAGAGAGGCCCTTCTCACAGTTGGTATTACTGATGCAAACGGAGCACAAGATACTTTTTAAAAAACAACGTTCTGCTATAAGCAGGTGATTGACAAGAAACTGGGAATGTAAATAAAGGTACTAAAGCACCTACTGAAGACAGGATCTTTATTGTGATTTTTTGTTAAACGTTAAAATTTCTTCACCCATTTAAAATATTTAAGGGATTAAAGATCAGAGCTTCAACATGGACATTTTTGTTATGACCCAATTCAAAACTTCCCTGTCTGACAGTTCTCATCCATTTTATTTCTCTATAAGGCTCCTCTGGTTCGGGGCCGCTGTGTTATTCTTCTTTTTTGTGTTTCACCCAGAGGCAGTTAGCCACTCGCACTAAACCCTGTCTGCTGGGGGTTTCTTGCCACTAAAGGACATTTTCCTTTCTACTGTCACCACATGCATGCTTAGTATGAAAGCAGATGGATGGATGGATGGATGGATGGATGGATGGATGGATGGATGGATGGATGGATGACATGAAGTCTACAATGATTTTATTATTTACATAATTCTTGCTTTTTCCCCTGAACATTTGATCAGATCAGAATTGATTAAACTAAGAATTAGACCAGATTTTAATAACTACAATCCTGAATTTGACAGAACTGACAACTGGAAGATTTGTTTTACTTTCTCTTTGCAAACACAGATGAAAAAAAGTATCTCTGTGCAAATGTTTTCACAAGTCTACAGAGACTCCAGGTCTGGCCTTAATTTCCTGAATGTCTGCAACAGAAAAGAAGATTGTTTCTTTTTCAAGAGTCATGTTTGATTAGTTAAAAAAAACCCTTTAGGAAAAAATGAGGGACACGTTCACAATATTTTGTCATCAGTACCTACCTGTACAGCGGAGTTTTTAGCTGTCGGATAAACAGGCACATTAGGGGCGTGCAGGTGGCGCAGTGGTTAGTGCGCACGACCCATGTATGGAGGCCTTAGTCCTTGACACGGGTGACCAAGGTTCAAATCCGGCTTGTGGTCCTTTCCCGCATGTCTCTCCTCCTCTCTCATACCCCCTTTCCTGTCAGCCTACTG
>JAUZNJ010104767.1:0-12785 GCA_034780135.1 Jordanella pulchra | reverse complement strand
TATTTGATTTAGATACTTAATTAACTTAAAACAATGGACAAGTTGACCCAAAACCTCTGGGTACACCACATGTTATGGATTTGTTAAGATACTGGTCAATCTCAAATTTTTCAACAAAGACTCGTGTCAAGTCCCTAGTTGTGGTATGATAGTCCTAAACTGAGTAAAAAGTCAAGGAATGCAAAGTGTTAAGTCCAAAGGTTCAATTCTAAAAAAAGTAATTTCACAAAGAAGGTTTAATGTAACCCCAGTAATATATTTTCATATTTTTAATTTTATAATTAATTTTCTCCTACCACTGCCAAGACAACTCAGGTTTTGTCTAAAAAGTGTTTATGTGTTTTTACAGTAAATAAATATTTAAAAAACAAACTAATCTTCTTGTATAACCATCATTTAGCAAGCTTGACAAATCCTTAACAAGCATTTAAAAGCAGTCCTTAAATGATGTTTAAATATATATGGTAAATTTGATCTGAAATTAGTTAAACATTTGAATTTGTAAATAAATCATCTTAATGATTTTTGGAGGCATTTTTGACGTCAGCCTATTGTACAGACCTGAAACAGCAGTATACATTCTTAATTCAGTAGAGGAAAAATACTAAATATATTTAAATCTTTTATGGAAAATTGGTGCATGAACATTATTAAAGCAACCTCTAGGTTAATCATTTTAAAGGTTTACTCAGAAACAGGTTTGAGTTTAGCTGTAATACTTCAAGAGCTGAGCTAAGCCATTTTTTTATTGCTTTAGGAATGTGCTAAATATTTTTCAGCTTCAATTCAGCCTAACGCCTAAACAGTGGTTGGGACTGAATATGCCACACAGAATGGGAATAACCTAAAACCCCGTGAAAAACATAAAACTGACACAAAGGATTGTTGCTCTGCATTTAAAGCGTTGTTTTCCCTTTGAGACTGCTTGCATGCTGAACTTCATAAGCGGACCTTCAAGCAAAGATGCAGGTTAATAAAAAATAAAAAACAAACCCCTTCAGGTTTTGAGTGTAAGCTTTCCAAATGCCAGACTTCTTTGCTTTAATTTCTGCCTCCATGACTTTTATGAGTAAGTTTTTAATTTCCCATGAATATCTTTGTGGAGTCAGCACATCTTAGGGTACATACCATGCTGGTTGGGTAAACACAACTTTGAAATAGTGCATCAAAAGGGTAAGACAACGAAGAAGCTTAAGATTCTATCACCAGCTTTTTTCCTTGGATGGTCCCATGAGTCCACGATCCCTCTCTAAATATGATTTTTTTTTTTAGCCTTAAAACATGTCAATAAAACCTATTGTACAGTGTGTTCTTTCCAAAAGACGGGCACACTTAGTGACATCATGTAAATTTCTTTTGTTGGTGTATCATTTACTACCATCAGCTCTTATAATTCATTGGAGGTAAACTGCCTGATACCACAAGTGAAGACCTGCTGAAGGGTTATTGCTGAAAGCAGTTGCTAGGAGATTTTTTAGTCAGCAATTAATTTCAGGCTCAGGCCAAGGGTGGGTGTAACGATCCAAATGACTTGGAGGGTTTGACAGCTAGCCAAGAAAGTGTGAGAGAGAGAGAATCCGAGAGAAACACTGGGAGAGCCTGAGAGATTCCTTCAGCTGACTTTATTTTTATGGGTGGTTAACCACAGTAAACAAACACAAAAACCTACATAAATTGTTCATGGAGTATTATTTTAAAAGTCTGAACCATAGAAGCAGCTCTGTCGCAAGAAGCAAGCCTCCAACATGACAAGTATGCAGCAGACGAATGCTTTTCAACAAACCACTGAAGATTAAGCAACAAAAACGATTTCTAAACTTTGCCTTTAAGTAATGTTCAGTCTTAAGGGCTTAAGAGCCACTCAGAAATAAAGCTTGGCCTTTACTTAGACTGCACTCAGACAAATATGTTTCATTACACAGTTTGGGAGTTAATCTTCTCTCCAAGAGGAAATAGTCATTTTTTAATATATATATTAAAATACACAAGCTTTATTTTATTTTATGTTATTTCTAAAATAACATACTAATTAATGACTTGCTACAAACATTTTGATAGCTATTTCATAATAATCAAAATAATGGTTATTTCTAGCTATAACTCTGTTGATTGTTTTGTTCTTGTAGTTTTATATTTAGCGTAATGATCTGATACAGTGGATCATAATATTTATTTCCATCATTTGCAATAGTGGGTGAGTATGACAAAACACTGGAATGTTTCAGATCTTACAGGGCTGATTAAACTTTCTCTGTTAACCTTTGAAACCATTTATCCATCTCTGCTTTTCTCTTATGTGTCATCGCATAGAGCACCTTCTCTTTTTTAAAGAATAACTCAACAGAGCCTTACTTCTCTCCACATATAATATTGGAAAAAAATGCACCATATGGAGACGGTGTCCGGTGGACTAGGGAACATGTAGGGGAGGTGAGGGCTGGGTGTGGCCTACAGACTTATAGATGGATTGAAAGCAACTATTACATTTGCAGTGACAGACACAAACATAGAGAACCAAGAGAGATCATTGTTATAATAGTTTTTGAAGAGCAGTCGTATGAAGGGGAGAATTTCTCTTTACCAAAAAAACAGAGGAAATAGGGAGAAAGATTGAAAGGTTTTGGGAACGAGACCAGTGGCCCTGAACTGCAACATGTTGAGCCGCTGGCTTTAGAGATGCAATGGGAGTCTCGTGGTAAAGACTCCTGAAGAAAATAACCTACCAGTCTGCAGTAACTTAACAAGCAAAAGCAAAAAAGACTAAATAGAAATACAAAGAAACAGAGGGGGGGTTGGAGGATGAACAGCAAGTTTTAACCTAGAACTCCCGGAAAGTGCACAACCTGAGTTGAAAGATTTGAGTGAAAAAAACATCCTTGTGGATATTTCCTTTTTCAAACTTTGATAAATCCAAGGGGTGGTTATATATCTAAATCCCAGCAGATCAATAGTTTCAGATCTAGCCAATCAACTCACCTAAATCCCAGTTTCCCCATCTTGATCTTTGTTTTTCGGTCTCTTTTGGTGACATTTAAGTGACTTTCAGACATGTTTAACGCAAACATATTTTTCTGCATTATATGTATTTAAATGTGAAGCATAGTTGAACTGTTGAAAACAGAATATTGATTTCAAACATGAATACCAAACTGCCTCACAAAGTAAAGAAGTAAAAAAAAAAAAAACCTTAAAACATAGAATCAAACATAGAGAACAAACTCTCTAAACAAACCCTTTGCCACACTGAGCCTAATCCATTGTTGCTGTGGTCATTTGCTTGGCTGTAACTTTAATGGAGACCAACAACATCTGGACCCACTAAAGAGCTGTTGGCAGCTTTCTCATAATTGGCCCTGACCCCTTATTTTGAAAGGTCATCGGCCAAAAAAGGTAGGGTAGTGTAGGAGCAGGAAAAATTAACTTCCTGTTATTCAATGTTGACCACATTAGATACAACTTCAACGGAGGGTCATTATAATATGCAAATCATGTTATTGATTTTTTTTTTGTAAACAAAAAAATAAAGAAAAAAACTTTAGCAATAAATCAAAAACCAAACAACTATTAAGGACTCCAAGAACCTATTCATAGCTTTGCTAGTCTGACCAATGACCTCTGATGGGCTTTGCATGTATAAAGTTAAATAATTGCCTGTCTAATTTATGTTTTTGTAATTCTTTTGACATTTTTATGACAACCAAGTAGACAAAGAAGCTTTAAACCCAGAGTTTGAATGTTCACATTCTTCAATAATGGCCTGTACTCGTATCGTGTTTTATCAAGTTCAAAGCTCTTTACTCTAAAGCTCTTTACACTACATTCAGTCGATCCTGCCTTCCTCACACCTCTGAAAAATCCTTCACCTTTATCAGACTGCAGCTTTTGTTCTCGCATCTTAAAAGACGTTAACTGTAATCTTTGAATCTTTGTGCTGCCTGCAGCAGCATAAAGGCAAATTTCTAACTGAGGCGACAGCTCATTGCTGGTCCTGTACAGAGACTGAAAGCGCCCGGGGGTTCGATACTAACTAACTCCATATGGTACAGGTATGGACATCCAACTGACTTCTAAGACTGCTGCACATGGGTTCAACATAAACTTAGCAACTCATCTGAAAAGGGGCCACATGCTAAAGCCCCCTCCCATGCTCTAAAGAGAAGCATCTGTACCCCACTACTCATAATAGCCATCGCATCCTTTGCCAAAGCCTCTATAAAATGAATTGTCCTACTTATTTCATTCTGAATTGTTCAAAGTTGAAAATTAATCAAACGGATCAACATTTTAACAAAATAATCTAAAAAGAATTTTATAAATCTGCACAAAAAAAGAAAATTGTAAGATCCTAAGGCACTTGAATCTACTTATCTAAGAGGAATTTTGGTTGAGAACTTCTTACTGAGAATAATGAAAAGAAATCCTGGCACTGAGAGTGGAATGGTGAATGAGACGGCTAAGAAAGAGTACAACAGGTAACAAGGACCTACTGCTGGGAGACAGATGGCTGAGCTGTACAATAAGAGGCCTTCAAGCTGACGGGAAGTTGTGTGTGGCTGTGTGTAAGACCTTCTTTTATTTGCTGTATATCAGTTTGTCAAATGAGCTATCAAAGAATGCACAGTGGATGAGTGTTTCACAGAGCTGCCACTGACATCTCTTCAGGGTTTACTCACTCCCTGATTCTCTAATGAGCGATGTTAATGTGGCTTTTCACATGAGAAAATAACATATCTGTAGGAGTTCACACTGTAACGATGTAGTAGATAAAAAATAGAAAGCAAAACAACTCCATTAAGTTAAAGACAAAAAAAAATACATATTATAGTTGAAAGACACCTCTTGCTGTACAAAATGTATTTCCCCATGTTCTTTAAATTCAAGCTTTGCAAACGCTCAGTTTAATTTAAGTTCATTCAGGTTAAATTAGTCTAATTCTAAAAATTTATTAAAAAGTTATCATGATAGAAATTTCTTGTATTTGTCTAAGGTCAGAGTGGAACAGACAATCTGGTTTGAAATGCTAAAAAGGTGCTTTAAATAATAAAAGCAGCCAAGGTGTGTGAAATACAATCCTTGAATTCACATGTTGCAGCTTAAATGTTGATTTATTCATTTTTAGAGTTACACTGCATAAACTGTTTTTTGGGGTGCTATCACTAATGATATTGTGTTTTTTTTTTACATTTTCACAGGAGCCTGACTAGTTCTGTAATATCGTCTTAAAACAGTCTTAGTACTGCCCTTAAAAGTGGTTAAACAGTGGTTTTTTCCTATTATTTCCAATGGTTCATTAACCTGGTATGCCAGATTGATAATGTGTGATGTGTGATGTGATAATGTCTACTGAATGCCCTCCTTTCCCCGAACGGTTTCAATTTTATTGAAACCGTTCGGGGAAAGGAGGGCATTCAGTAGACCCATCCAAGCTGACTGGACAAAGCCACACCTAGTGTCCGTTTACCAAAGTTTTTGTTTTTGCCAATTGCTGTAAAAAAAGATATTGCAGCAGAGGGCATAACACACAGCATTTAAGTATGATTTTATGCTATCTCTGTTCCTTTTTAAGAAGATGAAATCCTGAATTCTAAAAAAGGAAAATGATGTGATAGTTGTGACAGCTGCACATATGTGTACATCCTCCAGTGCTGCCATGTTTACTATTGCTCCACCGTGAGATCAACAGTTGCGAAACTAGGTCTTGGCCTGGTAAACTGTCAATTTTACCAGTATATAACTGGATAATGTTGTAACTGTAGAAGGGCCTTTAGTCACAATATCAGCTTAGATTTTCAAATGATTAGGTCAGAACTCAGCATAAACTGCGTAAAACATGACTTTCCCCTGCCTTGTATGTATGGTTCAGACTGGCAATGGTATTATAATGTTGTCAGGACATAAATTGGGTACCCTTTGCTCCCCATAGTCCCAAATGAGCATCATTTTAATGGCACTCCATGGGCCCGAAATGTCTGTTAAGTATTTCCAATGTCCTCTTAAATTTATTGCAAAGGTTGTTCTGACTACAAAAAAGAGGGTTAAATATGGTACTAGCCAGGTTTTTCCTTTAAAGGGGCCCCTGAAAATTTATGTGTTGTTCATGATACTGATTAGGAAACTATTGCACCTACTAATAAGGCATAGCATAGGATTTTCAACCTGCCCTTTTCCATCTGAAAATATGTCTGACTTATTTTCTGCTCTCTTTTCTCCTAAAACGTTATTTTTCTTTCTTCAGCTAAATAATAAAGTTGCTTTCACTGAGACATATTCTTGCTTCAACTCCCAGAAAACAAACAGAGGATGATTTCCTGATAAATTGGCCCATTAAATCTTCATTTTGCATAGCAACCTATGGAAAAAAGGATTTTCTTTAAGCTCATTGTTGGTCTAAGGAGAAATAATTGTTGGTCTTTCATGAAATAAAACAATGATTACAGTTTTGATTTTTTTTTTTTTACTATAGCCATTACAGGAAATATTTACAACTCTGGAGAATCCATCAAGTTTCAGACTTTAATCGGGGAACTTATGCAGAATTTGACTTCATCAAATCATGTAAAAAAAATCATACAACTTCACTTGACTTTTAAGCACAAGCATAGTGTTTTTAAGTCTGTTTGCAGTCATTAGGCGATTTCACAAAGTTTAGCTCCTATCTGCAGCTGATCACAGAAACCTTTTATTTATTTTTCATAAGTACCATCAGGTACTGAAATGACAAGACACATGTTTTTATCCCTTTCCCCAAGAGAATGCACATACCAGTCAAGCATCCCAGCATAGCACGGTTGAATCACTGAGGAGCTCAGATTGCAGGACTCAAGCCACTGTAATTGATAGTCAAACCACCATACCCTCCTTTGGGAGAAAATCTGCTCAGAGTCAAACTAAATCCAGTTTGGTTCACTGCCAAAGAATTATTCACCACTTCAGCTATCTAGGCCAATGCAAAGTCATATGGAGTGTACCCGCACACTATCAGCAATAGGCTGAACTATTTTTTTTAGAAAGGAAGTTATTGGCTGCAGTGGCTCTCCACACTAAATAGTGAGGCTAACCAGGGTTTGCTTTGTGGAAATCCCAGAGTGAGACACACAAGCCTCACACTAGGCTGCTCCCCTAGTCTGTTTCATTTCGTAGTGTGTGTATTTTCAGTAACAAGTAAATCTAACTTTTCTAGTGTAACAAAACATGCACTCAAAGGCAGAAGTACAAAATGGAGTCTGATGATCTGATCAAGACATGCAAGCCTTTTTGGAGTCTGGTTTCAGTAAGACTGGAGGAAACTCCAAAAATAAGTCCTCCCTGAAACAGGAATGGTGCCATCCTACACGTTACTTTGGATATTATTGTTTGTATTAGATTATTTTTAATGAGATCCACTGTGTTGTGTTATCTTACCAAAATGTACCTTTTTTGTTCATTTTTTATTCATTTATATCTCTTTGCATTTCTAGTTTTTTTTTTTTTTTTTGGGGGGGGGGTTGCAACCGAAGAATAAACAATTCACCCCAACCCTCCAAGCCAGATAATAAAAAGAGCAAGAAAATATAATGCGCTGTCATACCAAAGGCAGCTGTATTTCCACCACTGCACAGATGATGTGGAAAGTTTACTTAATATCACCTTGCTTTAAAAAACAAAAATGCTTTAGTTTTAAATCATGTTGTGAAATAAGAATACAAAACGAAAGAACTGAAAAGAAAAATCTCCATATTTCAGGGGTTGATTTTGTCTCAACCCCATGATCCACGGAAAATCAGGTTCTCCCCTAACGAGAGTCGACCCAGCAATCACCAGGCCAAAAAGTGAAAGCTCTGCTAGACTTGGGGCCCAGGCCTCCACATCATCTGGTTTCTATTCTCTCCGCCCCATCCAATGAAATATGACCTGCTTTAGAGGAGAATTGAATTATGGTCCCTTCAATAAAAAACGTATTTCTCCCTTTGATGTGTCCTATGTGATGCAAAGTGCTAGATGTCGTCTGCTAAAGTTATTGCCCAATTCTTTAGCACTGATCCAGTGTGCATGATATTCCTGACGTTTGAGGACTGTTGTGGCTTAATTTTGCTCTGACAGCGGCCAGACTGACCAAGTTTTGCTTTTAACTTTGCCAAAAAATGTCTGAACTATTGTCAGTCTCAGTGCAATTTTTGAAACCTTTTTCAGAGGAAACTTTGCAGCATGGGAAGAGAAAAAAGGTGGGTGTGTTTTAGGAGAAAAAAAATGCCTTTGAATGTTTTTCGTGACAATGGTGGATAATTTAACCAGCTGGTGCAACTGTGTGCTCCTGAGTCATTTGGTGGTGCCCATTAAACCCATGTGTAATCTTCCAGCCTCACTCTCTTTAATTATCCCTCTCACGGAAGAGTCCCTTTTCTTATAGGAATACATTACCTAAAGACCATCTGGTTCAACAAGAACTATAGACAAAACAAAGAATGTTGTTATTTGTACTCAAGGAATACAGTGAAGTTGTGCGTAACGTCACATCATATTCCATCTAAGCTTTTTATTGAGATAATGTCAATCTGTGCATACATAAGCTAAAAACTCACAGCCTAATAATGTTGCCCGTTGCAGTAAATTCTGATGATGTTGATGCTGTGAATAGTTTGTGACCTAAACCCAAGCACTCTTGGGCTATGCAACAGGACACTTAGCCAAATACCAAAAAGCCCACCTCTGAATAGCTAAAAACATAAATAAAAGAAATGAAATGGTTTTGGAGTGGCCTAGTCAAAGTTCAGACCCAAGATTGATTAAACTGGCTGTTCAGACTAAACCACTCCAATGAAGCTGAATAAAATTAACTCTGCAAAGAACAGTTAAGTAGTTGTTGTTGCTGAGTTGTTGCCACAACCAATTTTTAAATGTAGAGGACAATAATGTTTACACATATTTTATAATATGTTTATCAAATGTTAAAAGATTTTTGGATCTCTTGAAGCATTAAAAATGATAAAAAAGGAATCTATACGTTAGCAGGGTTTCTTTTTTTACGGTAAATTTGACATGTAGATAGCTTTTCAGGAATTCACTTTAAGTTTTGAAATGGTCAGTAAGCATATTTTCCAGTGGATCCGACAAGGTCATATAATGCCTTAAAGATTTACAGCCACATCAGCAATGGTAAAACTCAATGTTTATAAAGCAAAATTCAATAAAAGCAACATAAAAACTTAAAAGCATCTTTTTTAGACACTTTAAGGGGCATAAAACGTGTCAGTGGAGACAAGTGACCTGGGAATGAAGATCTCAAGTGAAGAGGTCACCCTCTCTGACGGGTCAGTGAGACACAAGGTTATCCTCTCTGCAACAGCTGCGAGGTAAAATGAGTAACAGCACTCTTCCCATCCTGATGGAGTGAAAACTGACACGATCTGCTAGAAGCCCTCGTGTAAACAAAGGAAGAAGTTAGGTGATGAATGTACTGTCAGCTCAGAATAAAGTTAAGTGAAATCATTACAACATCTGCAACTGTTACATCACAAATTAGATTGAAAACGGTAAAATGAACATAACTGTGGAATTCAAGGCATCCCCTAAAGGTACAAAAATGTCTCCAGACATCGTTGGCTTATTTTCCAATAAAAAGTTTTATTACAATTTTTAAATGTTGTTATAGAAATGTCAGAATCATATGTTTTAAGTGAGCATTACATCTGCCATGTCAGAGCTGGATCTATATTACATAGGAGGAGGTGTGAATATATTTACCATATTTATAACAAGAAAGCCTTTATGGGCTCACACAAGAACATGTTTTGGTCTGGGGCTCTTTTAAGTCTTTCAATTAACTTTGTTTGTGATAGTTCTCTCTTATTTTTACTTTAAGAATTTCATGTTTCAGTTTTAGCTAAAACCTGTTATTAGTTTTGTTACCACAGTACAGACACTGCCCTGATTAAGGTGTTAAATAACATACATATATGTTATTGTTATTGTTATTGTTATTGAATATGTGGGTGTGCCATTATTTTCTCCAATTAAATAAAAAAAACTGAGGTAATAATCTTCAGACTAAAGGAGGAAAGATCCAAAGTTAGCTCACAGCTTCAGCTGCTACAGTTAGAAACCAGTGATTATGGCCGAAATCTTGGTGTCATGATGGACGCAGACCTGAACCTTCAGAGGCACATAAAGGAGGTTACTAAGTCAGCCTTTTATCACCTGAGGAAGATTTCCTTAATTAAAGGACTATTATCCAAGCAGGATCTTGAAAAACCCATCCATGTATGTGTCTTAATTGATCTAATTGACTGCAACAGTGTCGTCATTGGTTTGCCTAAAAGGTTCAAGGGTTACCATACATATAAAGTTAATTGCTTTTTTTCACACTTTTGTCAGTTGCTTCCCACTCTTTCTCCTACTTATTTCTTAGTGTTTTCAGTTGTTTTTTCTTGACTTAGCTTTACCTTCTGTTAATAACTAGAGTATGTTCATCTGTGTTTTCCTCATTATCTGGACCTTTGTTGCGTTGTACTTAAATTCTCCTGTCTCCTTATGCCTATGTTCTGTTTGTTTGTTTCTTTCTTTGTTTTTCCTTTAATTAAATATCATCAACCTATCATGATTCATCCGAGCATGTCTTTCTTCTCGCCCTGACGGTTTAAGGTTTACTAAAGAGATGCTTGTAGATTGCTCTTTTTATCTATTTCTTTATCTCTTTGTTTCATTCACCCTTGGATTAAAGTGTTTTTTTTTTTTTTTTGTATTAGGGGGCATGAGCTATGCTTCTGGTATTAGTTAAAATGAATGTAAAAAAAAAATGAAATGTGAATCATCCTATGTTTAAATTTTCACACATGGAGAGAAGCACTGCTTTCTGTCAGACAAGGTTTTTCTAGTTGAGTAACTGCGAGCCTGCAGGCTCTTCCCTGTCCAGCACAGGTTGTGACCCCGTAGGACAAAGCAGCTGCTGCTGAATGATGTGTCTGTTGAGAGAAACTGCTGAGCTATCAGTGCTGCTGATGACAAGAAGAAGCAGCTTCAAGACCTTTGACAGGCTCGAATCAATCTGCCTTGAGGGCTATCCTTCACAATATCTGCCCGTCTTTATCTATAAACCTCAGAAAAAGTTGTGAAGTTTCCTCCTTAAAAATGAAAACCTGATCTGGAAAAGTCAAATCATTCAAATTTTACTCTATTTATCCAATTTAGTATATTGATTTTAATACTTCAGAAAACTTCCTTTTTTTAAAACTTCTCTTCTAGTTTTTTAATCCCAAATGTACATATGATTACGTGTTGAGTAAAATCCAGATAGGGTCACAGGGGTCAAAGTAAGGTGGCCATACGTCCGGTTTTAAGACAGTCCAGTTTTTAAAAGGTCTATCCGTTATCTGCTGTTGCTTTGAGACGGATGACCATTTGTGAAAAGTATACATATTTAAGAGCAAATTCTAAAAATGATCTACCATGAAATAAAAGAATAATTTCATCCTAATCCACTTCGGCAGATCCGTTTTCTGACATGCATTATGCATTTCCCTCATGGGATTGCCAGGTTGTGGCAGATTATTGGATGAAATTGTTAAATAAATGAGACATTTTATTGGTCAACGGTACTGAACAGTCATCAAATCAGCAATGTGGACGTGCTGACGTCAGCTCAGCAGCTGGTAGTCCGACGGAACCGAGCGTTCATGCAAACCACAAAAATGGCTAAAAGTTTATCCTAGTTTTGCTGTTTTTTGAAAAGCGTCCTCATTTTTGGTGTTATCAAAATGGCCACCCTAGGTGAAAGTGTTATATTACCAAGTTAGCAGTCTGTAAAGAAGTTTGTACAGAACATTTAATATTAGATTACTTTTGTTGTGCTTTGTTGAATCCATGTCTAATGAAACTTGAAGACTCTTCTTCACTTTCTTAAACCTACAAGCAAAATGAAAGAGATGGGAAATAAAACAAATACACACAAATCTAAACTACATTAGCACAGACACAATTTAATGTATATGTCTTGTTTGTTTTTCAGGGAACACATAAAGCAACCTAAAATCATTTATACCTCAACAAATGTATGAAGATTCACATCAACAAAAGCAATATCAGTTTATAGGTCCTGTGATTGCATTTTACAGTATTTAAAGCTTTTTTCTGTATCTGTCTGTTTGCTTTCTAACACAAGTTCATAAATATCCCTTTGGAAAGCAGAAAAACATGGGTTTTCACATGGTGTTTTTCTCTAAATCTGTACAGGAAAGACTTTGATGAACAGACTTTTAGATACGGTGGCAAAGCACTGTTTTCCAAGCAGCCTAGATGATCAAGTACAAAAAAGGTAAGATAATCCTCCTGAGTATGATTTTTCCCTTTTTCATCCAGCTATTATCAAAGCCTACTGTCATGATGGGTTAAGGGCTCAAACCCATATGCAGAACACCACACGGACTCAGGGAAAAAGTTAAACAGTTTATTCGGAGTTAACACAGATAATACAGGTCCAGGTTCGGGTTCAGGTTCTGGTTCCGGTTCGGGATTCTAAGAGTGCTGTTGGTTCAGAGTATGGTTGCCAGGAGATCAAACAACGGAAGGTTCGGTTCTGGTTCGGGCGGTACCTGATGTGGTTCTGACAGATCCTGGAAGGGGAGCACCAGTGGGGTTCCAGGCAGAGCGATCAGAGCAGAGTGAGGGCAGCAGAGCAAGAGCAGCAGCAGCAGCGTCTGGCTTCGACCTAGCGAGGTTCAGACCTTGGTCAGGTTCTCCAGCTCTTCACAAGAGCGACAGGAGTTCTCAGCAAAGTCAGAGATCCAGCTCACACGAGCTTGCAGGCAGAGGTT
>JAUZNJ010104756.1:0-20761 GCA_034780135.1 Jordanella pulchra | reverse complement strand
GGGGGGTAAATCCCCCCCATCCCCCCCGGCAAATCGCACCCTGTATATATATATATATATATATATATATGTATATTGCTGTGTCTTGCATTTGAAGGGTACTCAACTCATGGCAATTAACCAGAAATGTTGAGCTCTAGAAATCCAGGCAAACTTTCCAAGAACTACTCCCAGCTAGACAGGAAAATTAAAAGGCCCTGCTTAAAAGCAAAAGATCTTAAGTAAACTCAAATGACTTTTGAGGGTTGGTGCCTTGATCTACTAAGCCACATACACACACATCCTCACACTCCCACACACATAAATAGAATTTTCATAAAAAAATCATCTGAAGAGAACCTTATCTTCATCGTCTTCTCATAATTTACTCTCAGTACTTCACAGAGGAATCCTGGCTGGTACATAAAAAAGAGTCCCGTGAGTTGATAAAGTCAATAAAGAACTTTTCGGCCGCTTTGAGCAAAGATCTGTTCTGATAAAAAAGTAGAGAAGAAGTTAACGAGTTAACAACAAGTTAACAGTGGTAGGTAGAAGAAGGCAAGATGTGCTGAAACACGGGTAGGTACTAAAATCAGAGATCTGTGCAGATTCTTAAGAGTTGCACACACATTTCACATGTCATGCATACAGATGTCTACAAAGTGAATATATTAAGTACATGTAAAGATGTAGAAGAAAAAAAGAACATAAATCGTATAGGCTGACCTTATGAACTGCTTAAAGGCTGATACAGTCCTGCTCACCATTATTGGCACCCCTTCATGTTTTGCATAGCTGAGTGAATATCTTCAAAAATAAATGAAAATGTTCAAAACTTAAATCAGCAGTATCTTTCAATTTCCAAAATAATTTAACAAAGACAATTCCCATTTCAACGTAAATATTTTAATTGCAAAGGACAAAACAGAAAACCAGCATGTGCACTAATATTGACACCCCTCCTTAATATTTGGTTGCACAGCCTTTGGCAGCAATGACAGCCTCCAAATGTTTCTTATATTCATCTACAAGCTTCTTGCACTTCTTGGGTGGCATTTTCTCCCACACTTCTTTTGCAGTATGCTCAAGCTCTTGTAACTCCATTTTCAACCATGCCTGCTATCAGCAGTAAAATGTTGTTTCACTTGATGAATTTCCTTCCAAAAATAATAAAAAAATATTCCACTATATGTACAGGAATTATATATGTACTTAAACTTCATGGGTGCCAATATTGGTGAGCAGGACTGTAAAAGCACCAGATGAGGTGTTGATACTGAGCTCTGATCGCAGAATGTCAAGGATTTTGCTTACAGTTCAGTTAGTTTTTGTATTTTCTCTTTCTTCCACTTTTGAAACTTGTCAATTATTCGCTAATCCTATATTGCTGAAAGTCACAGCAAAAAATTCACAATCTCCGTGTCATTCTGAATGCCCTATATCATATGTACAGTTGTTTTCATATCATTTATTGTAAAAAAAATTATAACACATTAAAAATAAACATGCATTCCACCTCCGCATCCAAACCTTCCAAGGTATGTCTAGTTCTCCTCTGACCCATTGGTGTTTCTCCAGTTTTTCTGTTCTGTTTCCTGATATTTCCATTATTTGGGATGGCTACATCCATTACAAAAGTTTATAAGTGATCAAAATTTCAAGGGGCCTCAAGCATAAAAAAGTGTGCAGTTTTCACACTAAAACTTGGTGTACGGAAAGACTATGGAAGCATAAAGCAAAGTGAAAGCATGTGGTCACGCCCTTTTCCTTAATAAACCCTAATTTGCTAGAAATGGAATAAAGCTGCTGGTCCCTTTCGGACTGCCCTGTACCTGCCAATAAATAAATATGCAAATCAGTATCAGTACAAATCAGTATCAGTACAACGCAGGTTTCCATCCTGTGTCCAAGTTACCATGGCAAAGGCAGCAAGCAAGATGAAAAAAAGGAATTTCACTGAATGTGAAATAGAGGTCTTGGTGTCAGGTTGACGCAAAGAAAACAAAATCATATTTGGAAGTACTTCTTCGGGGTTTACCAACACGATGAAGCAAATGGAGTGGCAGAAGGCGACAAATGCAGTCAACGCAGCTGGAGCAGAATTAAGATCACTATCCAAAATAAACAAAAAAATGGTTTGACATTAAGGTGGATGTCAAGAAAAAGGATTCTGCACATTTTTTGCGTGCATGCACGCTTTCTGCATGAGGCACCAGGTGATTGACCACTACCATTTTGTCTGTTTATGTCCGGAAATCCCACAGTATCTTAGGTCTGTAATTTTTATTTGGTAGGTGACTGTAACTAATACCTTGCTACTTATTGTATCTGTATAGATGTTTCAGTGCATTATGGTGTGTTATGGTGTTTAAACTATTCATTTCCCGCTAGTATCTTACACCCTCCTGTGAGATGCTGAATGCTCTTTGCATAGCATGCACCTGGGATCTAGCCTGGTATAGTAGATTTTAGCCTATATTCCTCTCATGCTCAAGGCATGTTCCTGTTTTGCCATGATCAGTGCTTCTATGCGGTCGTTGTGGCCCTCCATAGCAACTGCTAGGATTTGGTCATATCACCCATATTAGGTATCTGTTGGTGGTTTATAACATGAAGGGTTTTTTCCACTCAGAGTCTCTTTGGTTCCCTCTATTCCGGCTTCCATTGTCTGAATAGCTTGAATGTTTCATATTCTGAAGCTCACTAGTCCTATATCTCCTTCTTTGAACTTAGTGTATAGCCTGTGGATACTGGGTTTGGAGTGGAATCAACCATGCATGGTAAGTGGCTTTCTGTTTTAACATTGGTGGCGTAAATGTTCTCCTTTAGCCAGTTTAATACCCCAGCAGGGTATCTGAGAGACCTAGCAAGACCAGCAAGACCTAGCAGTTGATTTGCTGGATGGGCATTCAGCTGGCCTTTAAGGAATTCCCTTACTGCAGTTTCCTTCGTGGTCTCTTCATGGTTGCTATTTACCTGTGGTATCCCAAGGTTATTTTAGCTCTCTTCAACATCTGCTATTTTCCCTTCTGAGAGTACAATCCCTCTGTGTAGATTACCTTCCACAGCGCAGATGATTACCTTCAACACAAAGGGGAACCCACCACAGTTCTCCTGTCCAAATGACATTCCAATGTCCCTGTTGTCAATGTCAATGTCTCATTCATTGAAAGCATACACTCATCCATGTATAGGAGGTTATTGATAGTGGCCCTTTTTCTGAGTCAGTATCCTTAGCCTGTCTTGTTGATTATTTGGCTGGGCGGGTTTAAGGCCTACACAGAGCATGTTCTTGATATATTGCATGTTTGATAAAGATTTTTTTTCCACAGCCTTATGGAGTTTTTTAATGAATGTTGTCAGAGTGTTCATGACCTTGTACAGCTTCAGGGATTCAAGGAACCATGTGGCATTCTTGAGCATGCATGGACTTTTTTTGTAATCAGCCAAGACAGTGCCAGGTTTATTTGTCTGTAGTGTTTGGCTCCTGTGCTGTTTTTTTCCAATACCCTTCTGCCCTGCTGTCATTTGTTTATCCGAATTTCTGCTTATAGGTGTGGATCATGTCCAGATTTGCTGAGATCCACTTCTCCATACCTAAACGTTTATCTTTAATGCCTGTTTTCACAAGAAGGGAATTAAAGTAGCTTTTAATAACTTGCTGTTGAGGTGGAAAGAACCCACATGCTTTTGTTTGGGTTTTTTGTGGAAGGATGGGAGGGTATTATGACTGACAACTTATGCATAATATTTTTTTCTTGCAATAAGATTTTTGGAAGTGAGGGTGAGATACACTAAGTCTGTAAGCACAACTATACTTATTTATCAAACTGATATAGTGTCTGGTTAGACTCATCTTGACTCCTGAATAATTGCATCTTTCTCTATTACTATAAGAAATGCACATTATGTGCATGTCATTTGAATAGGTTTTTTATGTTGTGTAGTTATGTAGTCATATTATAGCCTTAACACTGAGATTTAGATTGCATTTGCTAGAAAAAAATAGACTTTGGTGCATTCTACCCTACAATGTCTGATAATACTGGAAAGCAGTTTAAGTTGAAAAGTGGTCAAACTTAAAATATTCAATGAAAGACCTTCTAACCTCTAAAACTTTAAGACCTTCACCAAAGATAAATGGTAAAACCACCAGTGGAAGCAGAGGAAAATATGGCTAGCAATTTCACAGAGTGCATGAGTGTTTTAATGGCAATATTTTCTTTCATATATATTTTTATTGATTATTATCAGGACGATAAATTATCTTTGTTATTCAATTTTGATAAAATGTTAATAAAAACAGCTAAATTCTTTTCTTTAAATTAATACCCCTTTTTTCAATGTTTTAATAATGTTGGTTCATTATTTTACAAAGTGGAAATAAAAATATGTCATTGCTGCAAAATGCATTCCTTAAGTGATGGATAAGAGCAAAAAAGAATACTATTAAGAAATAAATTAGAGGGGGAAAATTAAGCTTAAGCGAAAATTCAATATAGAAGACTCTTATCAGCATCACCCACGTTAAAGCTCCAGCCAATCAATGCCGGGACTGCACCTCCTCCGGAGCTAATCTTATTTAAAGATCCCCTTACTCTAGCTTCTGGCCTAGCTTCCTTCCTGAAAACCAGGAACAACTTTCACCCACCTCTGCTCCATCTCCTCCCTCACTCTCAGGGTATTCTAAGCCACTGACCCACTGGCTTTTTCCACCACCAGTGTCCGGGCCCCGGGGGGGCAAGACTAACCCTTTTCCTAGGTAGCACATCCAAACAAATGTCAATTCACAGCATCAAAGTCCTCTGCCGGGGCCCAAGCGGCAAAGAAAATATTTTATTCATGTTATTGAAACAAAATTTCAAGAGGTAAACATAAGTGGGAAAATATGTACCATATGTTTTTCCATACATTTGTCAATGCCTTTTTTTAGCTTCTCCACATTAGCTGTACTGCTTAGTTCATTTTAAAGAACTGAGAAAAGAGTTTCTATTTTTTTGTATTTTATTGAAGTAATTTGAACTTGAGTTAAATTAAATTAAAAGTTATTAAAATTATTTAATTTCCCTTTGGGATAAAGTATTTTTGAATTTGAATTGAATTGAAGATGGTTTTGCAGATAAACTTGAGCAAAAAAGGTTATTTGCTCCTTAATATAGCGGGATGTTAAATGGCCAAGGAGTGACAAGTATCAAGATGTCAAGATATATCAGTTTTATTTAATTGTATCAGAAACAGAGACCTGCTCATATACCTGAATACTTTCTGCTTGTTTCTAGTTATCTTGGTGAAGAGAATCAGAATTACGCAGCCTAAAGTAATATCGTTTTTTTGTTAAACTTTATTTTTGCAGTTTTTTGAAATGCATGAAATATGAAGTAGCTTTGGGAACAATGTATGAGATGCAACATACTTCAAACATAAACTCAGCTCCATATACTGTATGAGCGAAAGATAGTAAATCTAAGCTTAAAAGAAAGCAGGGCGGATTCCTGGTGAAAGTTGGATGCACGCTATTTGAAATGCCTACTGTAACTAATGACAGATAATACATGTAAAAGACAAAAAAATGTACTGTTGATCTGAGTGCTTTACTTCACTGAATTGGAACTAAAATGGCCTCCAAGTGTACTGAACAATGGAGTGAGCATAATGCAGTGTGACTACTGAGTGACTTGACAGAGATCCAAAGTGAATAAAGGACCCCACTATGTGCAGCAGCCAGGCTAAGCTGCTGCAGTGCTCAAGACTTTGATGGGGTGACGGTGCATCATAACGCCTCATGCACATTTAATGTGCAAATAAATCCTATTGTCATTTTCAACATGGTACACTATCTGCATCTTAGAAGCTGTTTCAATAAAAAGATTCTGCTTATAGTGTTACTGAATTCACATAAAACAATTTATCTTTTTTCTATAATAGCTAAATTCATTTATTACTTCAAGAGAAGTAAGATCTCATTGAGATCATACTCTTCATTGCAATAGTTTGAGTTCGAGTAAAAAAAAAAATAAATTCCTGCAAACTTATTAGGGTCATAATGTGAGCAACTCAGTTTGTGTTATGAAATGTCTGGAAAATTGGGGAATTTTACCTCTTATGTTAAATCATTCTATTTAAACTATTTTGGAAATTTGGAAATCCAAGACAACCATTCCTTATTTGACATTACTTTAAATTTAGTTTCTAAATCAATCTCACTTTCAAAATACATTGTTGTTTGGAGCAGGTATTAGTGGAGTTAAATCAAAGGTTAATTTGGTGTATATTTTACTTCAAACCAGATACGAAGCACAAATATGTTCAAGGTGACACTAATTTCAGGTTCAGGTTTCTTTAGTTGTTTTTGATGTTAAATATTGACCTCGGGTGAAACTCAAGCTACCATTACTCCAAGACAGAGTGCCTACTTACTAGTGATTTACAAAAGTATAAACTTCCACTGAATGAAAATATGTAATCGAATCACTTTACCAAATAATGCTAAACAATGTTTGTTTCTAGCAACTGGTCTAAAGTGTTCATGATAATGTACCTGATGTCAAAGTGTAACAGAATAAAAAGAAATACAATTTGTACTCTTTTTATAGTTTAAAGTCTTTTTAATGAGATGGCACCAAGATACTCATACTTTTTACAGTTGAATGGAGCATAAGGTAAAAGAGTGTTTTTCGAGAAAGTTAATCTATTTTGAAATATTTCCAATCACAAACAAAATCTGTCATTGTATAAAACTTAAGAAACACCTTTAAATTACTCTTACTAATGTAACGCAGTTGTAAACTGCAGTTAGCAAAAAGCTTCAAAAGGCCCATCATTTAATCGGCCAACTGGAGGAATGCCACACCTTGAGGTAACTTGAATAAATAATAATAGGACAGCAAAGACAGGTACTCATACCAAAACCTTTTGGTGCACTATTTTAGTTTAACACATGTTTATTGCACTGTACTAATGCAGAATAAAAATCAAGAACTTTAAGAAGAGTCACTAAGAAGGGTTTGATGGATTTTAAAACTCTGAAGTCTTCTATTTTTTTCTTCTTTTTTATGTCAACAATATTTAACATTAGTTTAATATCTCACTTGATCTAAGTAACTAACCTGAGCTCTTTAAGTCTTAAACAAACCCAAAATGCATTAGGAATGTTTATTTTTATCTGAAAACACATTAGTACTGTTTTGTAAAGAAACCATTTTCAAGAGGGTTTTCACAAAGCTATTTTTTATTTAAACACCTCAGTGTACCTAAGTGTAATTTGTAGAATGAGTGTATATTTTAAAACAACTTGAAATTTTTATTTACACTTCTGTTTTCACCAGACGCCAACAAAATCATAGGAAAAAATTCTCTAAACTAATTTTAAGTGTACATCTTTCTTTTGCAAAATGCTTTTGGAAAGAGAAATTATCATACTGCTGCCACTGCTATACTAGACATGGTAGGAAATAATATATCATATTATTGCCAGAAAAATTTAAATTTATTTTTTACTGTTTGATAAAGAAATAAACATTTTATTTGTACATCTTGATTTTAATATAAGGGATACACAGCTAACTGGGATATGGCCAAAAAATGCACCAAACAGTGAAAAGTCTTGAATTGTTAAATTTCTAATAACTAGCCAGTTAATGTCACAGATTTATTCTCTGTTGTTGTTTCTTAAAAAGTAGAATAGCGACAAGGCCTAATATAAGGTTTAGGTCATTATATTTCTGTTTGGATGTGTCTCAAAATATATATACCATTGACCTCATACAAAAAAATCTATGCATTTTGTGATTTTTTCATTTGTTACTTTCACACAAAGGTTTTGTCAATATGCCATTAATTTTTTATTCAATCTAGTTCCCTAAGACTAAATCCCCAAAACATGTTTACACAATATTATCATACAGTGAGAATTGTGAGAATTTGTAAGAATTTGATAGCTGTGTCAGCCCGTGTCTACCAAAGAGTTTGGCTACTGAATGTCTGCCTACTCTCACATTGAATTTATGTTAAAAGTGGAAATCTTTAAAACACTTTAAAGCTTGCCTCTGCTTAAACCAGCAATTACCTCCCATGCTCCAAAATTCAGTCACACTAGCTTGAGCTAATCCGAGCATTAATTGGATTTCAAAGCAAAAGGAAGAAGAGGAAGAAGAACACCGTCATTCACTTTGCAGGAGCTAAGAGTCATCAGCCTGCTTGATTTTGATTGTAAGGGACGTGGGAGGAAAAACCCACACAAATAGAGAACACCCAGGAAAAAAAGGGAGAAGGAGAATTTTAATCCTCCATGCTGTGAGTGCCACTGCGCCTCCTTTTACAACTTTTTTTATTCATGAAAGAGGAATGCATGATAAAAATAACACCGAATAAATGAGTAACCCGAGTGGTACATCTGGATTCTGTTTTTTGCCAGTACGACTTTCAAAAATGACACAATATCAAGGAATAGGGTCTATCTTTTTGGCCGTCTAATCATCTTAACTAGTTAAGAGCTTTAACCTTTAAGTGTTATCCTCCTCCAACATGGAGGACTGCTGGGGTATTGCTGTGGCAATATCTTGAATATACAACCTCCACCCGAGCTTTTCTTTGATGTGCTCCAAAAGCCATGGTTTACAAGGAACTGAGAAGATTAAAGACATGCGATTTATATCAAATGTAGCTCTTGTTGGCTGTTTGTAATGCTTTATTCTTCATCAGCAACACACGCTCTATCACCATGATACCACAGGAAGCACAGTGCTCTTTTAAACCCAGTGGTGATCTCACGGTTATCCAGATGAAAAAGGATTTATTAAAACCTCCCATCAACCAACTCTATAAATAGAAGCTTGTAGAAAATCTTTTGAGAGGAGGAAAAAATAAGCCGTGCTCTTAAGCTGTTATTAACATGCAAACAGAAAAAATATGTGAAATGTTATTCTGAAGCAGCAAATATTTTTATGCAAGTCCTGTTGGTATTTTTGTCACTACATCAGACTTAAAAAAAATAATAATAATACAAAGCTGAGTCATACTGAGTCTTAATGCACTTGTTCCTTGACCGCAGGCTGAATTTTAATAGTAATTTACGTCAGATACTGCATGCATTATTGCTAAGAGATTCAAGAGGTAGGTGAATTGCACTTAAAGTGGTTTTGTCATCCATACTTGTTACATCATGCAGACATTTTAAGCAAGAGTGACTCATTATAGTATTATAGTGTTAAAGTTATCTCTTAAAAAAACAAGAAATTGTATGATTCACATGTTTTCCCAAAGATTTAAATGCTTAAATGAAACTCTCAGGTGGAAATCCAAATTCTACTGTTTGCATGGATAAGAAAACTGCCAGCTGTTATCAAGGATGTTGCTGGTTTGGTAAACTACATCAATTTCTACTAACAACATTTTTCAGCCCAAAACCTAAAAGCAGATTTATTGTTTATGGCTCTGTGTACTGGAATAACTCCCCGTCCTTTTGTGTCTTATAGCAAAAGAGCCTCGCTGAGCTATGCTGCACATTCATCCAAGTATTTCTTCTTTTTGCTATCTAGTGGAAAATAGCTAAAATCAACTTCTCAGAGAATAAATACAGAAAACCACATTTGTGTGATATCTTGAAATACGCTCTCTTTTAAGTATGCAAACCTACTTCAAAGGCTTATGATGATCCATTTCATAACAGCTTACTTATGTGTGAATGTATGTTCATGTCTGCATATCATCTGCATGTGTGAATTTCAACAGCAAACAAGCACCATGGTTGTGACATTTCTTTCAATAAGCATTTCACTGCACAAACTATTGGTGATTTCCAAGAAACATAAAAAAGACATGAAATTGCTCTATGGCAACAGTGAACAAGCAGCATACTTGCCAAACAGGTCTTAAACTGTGATGTCAGGGTTTTTGTTTTTTCAAACATTGTGTAATACAGTCTCGTGTAAAGTATTAATACCCCAGTTTTTAATATCTATATTTGTACTGTCACAGCAAAAACTTTAATGTAGTTTATTGGAATTAAATATAATAGACTAACACAAAATTGCACACAATTGTGATGTATTATTTTCTTTTTTTTTACTAATAAAACCTGAAAACTGTTGGATGTCTATTCAACCTTCTGTCAATGTGATTGTAGTTGTAACTAATGGGTTATTTCCCTTCACGCATTGCAAACCTATAGTGGAAAATTGCTGGCCATTTTTATGGTAAGATTTAAGTCTACAACATTCCAACAAATTATAATGTTTTGACCTCAACATTACCAATAAAGCCTGTTGGTAGCTCTATGGTTCACTATTGCTGACCACTAAGGTCCACAAAAAGTCCTTTGCAGCATCTAACAGGTTTTCTTTCGGGACTGTCCAGTATTTAGTTCCATCCATCAACTCTGACAAGCCTCCAAGTCTATTCTTGATAAAAGAAATCTCCACAACATTATACTGCCGACGCTATGTTTTAAATGCATGAGTTTTTAATATTTTGAAAAAGAATAATTAATTTCATCCCTCCAATAAAACATAAATTATGCTGTCTTATTTTTTCACAGAAATACCCAGTTTAAATATGCTAAACTTCATGTGTATTCAGTGACGAAAAATTCAATGGTTCAAGGGGTATGAATACTTTTGTAAGGCAAAGTAGCATTTGGATTATGTGACAAAGCACTGAGGTTTTTGAGTCCTTTCTTGAACAATGTATGCCAATCGGACACTGCTGCACCAATGATCCCATTCTTTTCCAGTGGCTTGTATGCCAAATAATAAAGACAATATTTCCAGATTAGTACTGTAAATCTTTGTAAGAGTGACTGTGACATAAATGTATAAACAAACACAAACAAAGTATCTTTGGATTTGCAGCCATTTTAACTTTGTGCTGATGTGCACAAAAAAAGAAACATCCATTTTAAATTCACTGCAATGCGTTTTTAATTCAGTCTGACCAAATGAAAGAACCCCTTTAGGTAGACGTTTTTTTGCTGGCGCGGTCTTTACTACACCCAACTCCCCTGTCAGCTTTAGATCTGTAGTTGACACATTTCTAAGACAACTGCAGTCCACATATCTATGTGTGCTCTTTGTTTCATGGGCCATCACAGTTCAAACATGCATTAAGGGCAGAGGAAGGAGTGACAGACGTGCAATTTTCATTGACATGTTTACTAACTTATCTATTCAAAGAGAAGAGTGCATTACATCTTTCACTAATTGAGCAAAAGAAATAAGATGAGTGGATACTTACCTTCTTTAGGAGGCCGTCTTACTTCTGCACTCAGATTGCAGACCTGACCGACATGCAGCTGAGGTGACAAGCAACCCTCCGTTTGTGGATTTAGAGGTAAAACCACATTATTGAGCATGAGCATGCTCTCTGATTCTCCATCGCCTAAATGCTGGGGACATGTGCATTTGGTGTACACAATCCCACATGCCTCCACTGTCCCTTTCTCTGCTTTCAGGCAGTTTTCCAGCCACGTACAAAGCACTTGACACCCAAACTGGCTAGGGCTTGCCTTATTCAATATTAAGAACTCCAGGATAGACTGTTCCTCGTCATCCAGCTTCTGTGGTGTCAATCCATTGTAATCGTAAGGAAAAACTCTCCGCAGCTGAGCAAAATTTTTGTCGTACAGCAAAAATATGTAATTATTCTTTGAATCACAGAGATATACAATAGATGCATTCACTTTGAGCAACTCATTAATCTTCTCATGTGAGTAGTGATCAAATTGATAAGCAAGCAAAGAGTATTCAGAGCAGCTCAAGTCTCGCTTGTATAGCTTAAGGTAGATGCTGTATTTGGTTGGGTCTGGGTTCTCCAGCGTCCATGTACAGTTTGTGTAGTTCTTGGGAAACATTTCAGACACCGAGTATGATCCATAAATGACCCCCTTGACCAGAGTGGAACACCAATAATCTTGGGCACCAGTAAATCCAAACATAACCAGAAGATAGGTGGAAAATATATAAATCAACAGGTTTCGAACAGCCTTCATCCTATGTCATTTGGCCTGCAGGGAAAGATGAAGAACATCATGCAAAAGGAATATTAAATCAGAGCACAGACATATTACGGATGATTTCTGTCAACTCTAATTTACATGCTCCACATAGTTCTGGCCAAGTCCTGCCTTGGAAAGGGTGAAAAAAAGACACATTAACCTCAGCAGCATGTCTTTTGCAACCTCATTTTGTCTCCCTTTTCAACTATATTTTGTGCAAACATTGCCACCTTGTGGCTGCTTCAGCCCTTTTGTGTTTTTTATATTTATTTATTTATTTGAGGGAGGTGGGCACAATAATGTGAGTCATTTAGACAATATTAATTGGGTCATATTTGGATTGGCACCTTCCCAGGAGATATTCAAATATTGCCGTTTAGAATGGCACACTGATGAATACAAAATGCGAATAATGACATGGCGGTCCTCAAGAGTTGTAATATGCGACGTTTTGTTTTTTTTATTACGCAGTAACCAGGATCTTTTCCTATTAAAGTCTATACTTTGAATATGGTTAGTACAGTTATATAATAAGAGGGGAGTGAATTTAATTTACAAATATGCATGCATAGAAATATATACTCCCAAACTCGTATATTTAGTCCATCCAAATAGTTTGTCTTTATTCTGCGTGCCTTAAAACTTACGCACAAACCTGCGTGTCTCTCGATTTCAAAGTCTGACATATTTGATAATGTAATTTGATAAAGAGCCAGTATTTGAGTGGGTTTGAGCGTGTGTGTTGGCGTGCGTGTGTGTTTTTGCATGGCGCGTGAGAAGGGAGAGAGAGAGAATGCAATGCGATGTCCTGATTGCTTTAATCCTACAGGCAATGCAGCTGTGAGCAGTGTCACAGCAGAATGTGCATGCGTGTGCGCGTTTCTCAAACCGTGTGTACCCCTGTGGGTGCGCGCGCACGTGTGTATGTGAGTAGGCGTGAAAAATCCCAAACTAGGCAGCAGATTCCAGTTTTTCAGAGGATAAATACATTTGCGTCTGTAACTTCTTTTAGGATAATGAAAAAAGAGCTCTCCGTCAGAGCAGACTAGGATAATATGTGTCATGTAAGGATTTGCGGAAGCTGTGCAGAGTTAGATCAGCTTTTGCAGCGATATGTAAACCCATATGATCCCACAGCCCTCCCGCAAGATCCGTAGCCATGCAAGGGTTTCACTAAAAAAAAAATCAGTATTCCGGAGACGAGTAATCAGTCGTCAAGAGAGTCTCGATTTTACTGCCCAAGCTTCCTGAAGCAATTTTGTCTGATGAGGAGATGTGAATAAAGAAGCAGTAAGGGCAACATCTCATAATGCAGCACTTTAAAGTGATTTTTACCTTTTAAGACGGAGATCGGCTCTTTAAAATTATTTGTTAAGCACCCTAGACTAATGCGAGCTGGTGAGCCCTAACTGTACTGAATGTAGACAGGGCAATTATTTAACAACTTTACCAGAGACATGACACAGGGACATTCTCTCGTCTGCAAAAATCACAATTAATATGGTAATTATAACAAAATCTTACCTTACACTGCGGAAGCTATGGCTATTTTTCCAACACTGACCACATCCTTATAAATAAATTCTGCAGCCCTTCGGTGAATCAATACTCTCCATTCCCGACCACAGAAGTCCGGCGCAACAAGATGGTTCAGTGGATGGAAATAAAATGCGTTACACTCCGCTCTGCCCGCTCATATCCTCCCTGTCCTCTCCTTCTTCTTCTGCTGGCTTTTTCCCATCAAAACCGGAGCGCAACAAACGCACGACAGCCACCGAGCAGAATAGAAAAAATACCAAGTGAGAAAAGAAAATGGGGATAAAAAAATCTTGGAGTGGTGAAAAGAAGCTAGCGATTTTTTTTCACTGTGTTACCATAAATTAAATCGACAGACTCCCAATTCTCTATTCCCCCACAATGATTTCTTCTCTGGTAAAGTCGCGTTTTTCCTCTGATTTGGGGAAAAATTGGTAGAAGAGAAAAATAAAGAAGAGATCCGTTTTGTGGATGGATGTGAGATGTTTAGCTTGACTTGTGAGTTATAACACAAAGAGAAATAGACGCGCTTTTGCTTGGTGCTTGCAGAGCTCTGGATGCAAGGCTGCAATATCACGTCACACTCAGCCGCTAAGATAAAGCACGTACGTACGCTTCTTACTGCCGCTGCGTCTCCACTACCACTTTCTTTCCTGCCACCCTCCTCCCCTTTTTTTTCTTTTTTATATAAACCCAACACAGCCTTCTCTTATTTCGAGTCAAAAAGGTTCCCCCCGTGAACTGGACCCTCCTCAGTGCTCAGACAACACTGCTGCTCTTTCCAAGCAGGAATATACTTACGGAGTTTTATTTGAGAGATTTTCTTCTAAGACAGGGGGGTATAAAAATAATCAAAACTGCAATCCATAGACTCAATGGGACCTGGTTTGTCTGGCATATCTCCCCTCATGCTCCCCTCCTACTCTTCTGATGGGTCAAAGCCACTGCTTTCAACTTTCACGTTGCTGGAATAACAAACGCTTGTGGGACAACTTGAGCTGTCTTCGGGGGGAAAAAAAGTTGCTGCGCGTTGCTTGTCTCTTTCTTTGCAGGTGCAGTTTCTCCATTCAAGCTCTGCTCAGACATGTGTTCACGGGGGAGCGCTTATGTGTAGCCTATGCTCCTATTCACCCACCTTGAATATGTTGTCGACCTTTACTTTTTTTTTCAATCTTGCTCTTTGCTCTAAAACAAGAGACATTTATTGAACAATTAACACTCAATTAAATCCCGCATAGGCTTCATCAGTTTGTCATTGACAATATTTTGTCGGTGCGTCTCACCATCTTTGTTTGTTGGCTGAAGTCATGTGGGGAATGGAAAGAATGGACACGGAAATGGATCTGATTGTATTTTTTATTAGGGATGGAAGGATTTCTTCCTATAGGTGGGTGGTCCTCTATGACAGGTGCCAAAAGAATTAAAAATATGGCATAATTATCATCTGTACTCTAGAACGTGCAATGCAACGTTGTTTTGTGGGTTTAATTTTACACTGCTTTGTTTAATGTCAGTCTTACCAAAGAACTGAATTCAAACCCCTCGAAATTGTTTACATTTTGTGATGCTCCAAACATATATATTTGAATTGAATTTTATATGATAAGAATTGAACAACACACGGTAGACCCTGTAATCAGAAGATATGTGTTTTTCTTTTACAAACAATTGTTTAGAAACTGAAAAAACTCGTCTTCATTTGCATTCAGTACCAGGTGATCAACACTTTGTATCTTGTGATGCAGCTACATTCTGGATCATGCAGTGCAATATCTATAACATCTTTGTACATCTAAAGACTAGAAATGTTACCAATTCTTATTTTCAAAATAAATAACTCCAGAGCAATGACATTCGAACAAAATCGCTTATTGATGACTAATTTCAAGTCCTACAATCAGTTGAGTTTTGACTGGTGTATTCTAAGAAATTAATATGCTTTACAGTTCTATTGAACCTTTTCCTTTTTATTGAGGTTGTTGCTCTGCTGGAACATAAATCTGTGCCCCGGCATAAAGTATTTTCTCACCTCTAACAGATATTCTTTAATAAATGACCTTTAACTTTATTAATCCTTCTTTAAACTCTGATCTTTTTCAGAGCCTTTCCGAAAAAAGCCCATTACATTAGTATGATGCTGCCATCATCATGATTTATTGAGGGCATAGTGTATTTGCCTCAATGTCCTTTATTAGAGATCCACTAAACACACAATTTTTTGCATTGTTGTAAAGTTTCATCTCATCTGACTAGAGCATCTTATTGCACATTCTTACTAAGTTTCTTAAATCCCTGTGTTGCCCAACTGTTTTGCCATAAATGCCAGACATGTTGACACCCCAACTACTGGTTGTTCCTCCTAAAAAAATATCCTGAATGAGAAGCACATCTCTGTAGATCATCCAGCGTTACCATCTGCTCTTTCTACAATTTCTCCTGAATATACTTTGTGCTCTCCTAGCTCTCCTTGGTAGATTTATTTGTAATGTTTCCTGTTGCAGTAAAATATTCTCATATTCATAATAGGAATGCATGCTGCTTAAAAATGGCTGTATAACCTGTCCCTGCCCCGATTCCTGGTGTGTGAGGCCAAAAAACAAACTAAAGTGCAATTGCTTACCTTTGATTTAGTTCAAGGGCTTAAAAGAAAAGGAAATAATGTAATGTAAATAAATAAATGAATGTCAGACTATTAAGATTTTTTTGTAAAGTGTTTTGTAAACCATGCATTATTATCCTTCCCTTTTAAAATCATGATTTACTTTCTGTTGGCCTATCATGAATTTGTTAAAAATGTAAAAAGTTTGAAGGCATATGAATACTTTTGAAGGAAGCTGTAAATACTTTTCTTTAATGTTCGGGTCATCAGCTTTAATCATTGTTGCAATAAACTGTTAACTATCATCAGCCTTGCCATCTCTTTTAGTCTTTGAGTGAATTGGTTCCATCTTAGCAGATGCTCCACAAAAAAAAAAAAACAAAAACATTTGTTGATTGGTTTCCAGAAACTTTCAGCCTGAGATGTTTTGTGAGCCAACTTCACCAAAGAATGCTCCAAAACCATTCAGAAAGCATACGCAGCCACAGCACTGTTAAGGTTTGAAAGAACTTGTTTTCATCCACAGCTTTTTGCTGCACACAGTGTTTACAGCAGTGCCAATCTGTTGCCAAATTTATAACAGAGATTATAGTCATTCAAGCACAGTTGGTCTCCATGTCATGTGACTGGCAGCTTTTTTGGGGCCTTTCCCAGGCAGCCAGTGGGGCATCAGGGGTGACCTCAGGCCAGCCCATTTTCACAAGCCTTTATGAAGATGTCTGCATTCATGGGTCTCTTGGCTTACAGACAGCTGTTGGTTGACAAAATTCACACAAAGTCTTATGAGAGAACGCACACAAATTACAAATATTTTAGCTGATGCACAGGGAGAGCTTGAGGAACATTACCATAAGTTTCTCAAGCAAGTAATTTTAGAACATTAAAGGTGCTCTACATGTTTGAGCTCTTTATGACCGAAAAGGAAAGAGGAAATTCATCACAAAGATGGACTAAAAGCAAACTAGCTGCAACATGAAAAGCAATAGCACAGTGACAAAGTCATTATTTAGAAAGGAATGTGTTACTCAGTGTGGAACTACTACAACCGAAGTGAATTAAAGAGGTAACTTCAGCGGATTATTTATATCTATTTTACATTATTATTGCTGCATAACACACACCTAGATCCTATTTTATTACCTTATGATTTTGGCTGATGCTCTGCAACTCAGCTGTTGAAGTTCTAATATTAATCCTGTTGGACCTAGCTATTGGATGGACAAAAGACTGAATTGCTCACAGAAAACAAAAAAAAAACAAACAATGGGAAAAAAAACTGAAAATATATCTAATTGAAAGTAGTATAAATATATTACAGTTTGGCAAATAACCCGCAACCCTAAAAAAGATGTGTTATTTGCAGTAAAATAAACTGTTGTATGTTTGAACTACAACTGACTGAATATTGTTGAAAAAATAAATATAAACAGTCATAAGGACTCTCTAAAATATCAAATTTATATCATCTCATTTAAGCACTCAAACAGCATAGAGCAGAGCTGTATATCCCATTTGGAATCCCTACGGCATTAGAGACATTTCTCATCAGTCTCTCATATTACTCTGTCAACTTAAGAATCTGGTTTGGTGCATATATTTGAAATTATTCATTACTCTGAATGCAAAATATCCCTATTATCACCTGCTTCTGTTTGTGTGACTGAGTCTGCACTGAAGCATGTGCATTTATGTGGTTGACTGTCTGTTGTTACAACTCTTTGATATAAGAGTTGTTTTATAGTATCTAGGCTGACAATAAAATCGCTAGTGATTAATGTCAGTCTATTGGCCACATGTCAGTTTATAGATGAGCTGTATATGTAACTTTGTCAATCTATGTAATAGCATTGATTTATATAGATATTATTTTTTCCAAGGGTTTGCGTAAATTTAAAGAATTTATTTAATGCAAACATGCAAAATATTATGTCAAGCAGATGAAATCACACACTAAATATTTCTAAGCCATATTTTTCTGAGCACTGTCTTAAGATTTCTCAGTGCTTTAAGCCCTGATGCATGACTTACAATTGACTCACAAAAGAGCATGTCAGTTTTTGTGTTTTTCTTTGGAAGTTGTTCAAGAAACATGTTCAGTCTTTAACACAGAAATTTTCCTTGTTCTCCCAAATTCTTAGAAACGGGCATTCCCGGACTTTCTTGAAAGATGCAACAGATTTATATTTTCTATTTGTAGCATTTGAAATTCCCCAGGATTTAGTTTAAAAAAATGTTTTGAACCTCCAAGTTTGTTGTGGCTGTCTTGTTTGTGTAAATCACCACAACTGGCCCACAATGTTGTGGGGCCCTAAGCAGAATTCGGTTTTGCTTCTCTGCTTTAAATTTAAGCCTCCTAAATTTAATTATTTAGTTAATTGTAAACTGTTTATTTTTAACCTAACAGTGATGTCAGCTACCCAGTAGCTTGTGTATCTACAATCTGTATGAAAAGTAATATCAGGCTAATGTATAGTTGGACATCAGCAATGCACAACTAAGACCAGCAATACTAGTTTGCTGTAAAATTGAAAAATAAAAATATTTATAATGTATTTTATACATATCTGTTGTATCCAAATCAGTTATTATAAAAGATGAAGATCATAAAATTAAAAAAATGCTATTACATTTTTTCTTTATGAATAAAACTAACCCTTTTCAATTATTTCAAAAGGTGAATACAACTTTAATGAGAAATGAACACAAATTACTTTTTGACTTGCTCTTCCCAAAACTTCAAATTTAATATAAGAGTAGATAAATTTTTAGTCAAAGTCATTGCAAGTTTGAAGTTTCCTAATTTATTTTCTGTTCAAAATGTATAGTCACCCATCCATCAATCCCTGTAGGAGGCATGACTAAATGGAGCTTAAACGAAAATTAAGACTGGGAAACATCACACAGTTGATCCACATCATCTACTCACCACGCCCCCGCCGCAGCCAATCCAGGATCGGTGCGCTGCGCCAATCGCCGTCCACGGATCCTTTCAAAAGACAAACCTCCCCGAATCTTCTCGCACGTCAGCTGCGCTTTGACAGTCAGCTGATTCGCTTTCAAAGAAATGTCACATTTTGATTCGGGTGATCCCTCTGCCTCCTCCAACCTCTTTCCCTTCGACCCATTTCTTCCTTCCCAAGGCTCGTCCCACAGGAGTGCTCCCCCACAATCACCTTTGGCCGCCCTGGCTTCCTGCGGAATTTCTCCCGGTTCGGGTTTGGATCCTTCCCAACTGGCCTCTCTCGCGCCCTCTTGCTGTATGGCGAATGTTACCTCTCCTCCGCCTCAATCTCCCCTGCCTTCCCTCCCCCGTAAGAGATCCCGAAAATCCTCCCCCCCTCCATCCAAACGACGTTGGGCCCGTACAGTCAAGTCACCCTCTCCGGGCCCTTCCGCTGTACAGGTCCGCACCTCTGCCCCCAACCCCCCGGCTACCATTACAGCCCCGGCTCTCTCAGCGTCTGTCGCCCCCCCGGACCAACTTCCTACGAACATACAGCACCTTACCTCGGTCCTCATCTCATCCGTAAACCTGCTCCAGCGCACAGTGTCTTGTCTTTCGGCTCAGCTTCAGGACCGCTCGCTCACAGCACCAGCTCAAGCCCCGGCTGCCTCCTGTAGGCACCCTACCTGATGTTCAGCCTGCCTCAACTGCATTCACATTCGCCAACGCCCGCCCAGGGCGTACTTCAGGTAATGTGCATCTTTCCACACCACATTCACAGTTCTTAAGCTTTCTGAATACAACGCTGCATATCTCCATTTCCCTGTTCAGGCAGGTCCTACGTCCCCTCATACACGCTCATCTCCCTCAGACTCCGAGCAAAAATCCTGCAGGGACAGTACATAAATCTCGTCTAACTCATCCTTCCGTCCCCCAAAGTGGACCAGAGCATCGCCTCCATGGTCGGACTCACAGCAGTCCTCAAATCAAGCTATCCCCGCATGTCAAAAAATCCCTCCATCAGAGAGTTTCTAGCAGCTTTCAGCGTGTTCCGTGATATCATATGCTTGGTCTACCCCGACTGCAGAATAGAGCTCGACTCATATCTCTCCCTCATAGAAGACCTCAATCTTAAGTACGGCAGATTGCTGTTTTGCAACCACACTCTCTCAATCCGGCATCTGTTTGGACTAGTCAGTTCTAGATACAGAACTCCTAATCATGCTCACCCAAGCTTCCACCTGTCTTACCTGCTCCGCAGTCGGCCACCAGAGCGCCCTCTGTTCCACACTCCCGTTCGCTCCTCCTGCCTCCACCCCCCGTCTGCCAGCTAGGTTCTGCTCAGCCGGCCCGATGGTTGATTGCAGGGGTAGAAAAATCGAGGTATTTAACAATCAGGAAATTTGTAATAATTTCAACGAAGGCATCTGCATTTCTGCTAATTGTCTTCTCCGCCATGTGTGCAGCCAGTGCAAAGAGGCTCATCCCAAATTTAACTGTCCCCGGCATCAGCCTCCTGGCCGGACGCTCCGGAGTTCCAAACCTTGATTTCTAGCTCACTTTCTACACCCATCACTATTCACAATCTGGCCCCCCTCCTCCGTACTCACCCCAATACCACTTTCGTCAATTTTTTTCTTAACGGTCTCTCTCAAGGATTCCACATAGGTGTTCAGTCCTACCCCACTTACACTTTTGTCTGCCCAAACCTTAG
>JAUZNJ010104745.1:0-20762 GCA_034780135.1 Jordanella pulchra | reverse complement strand
CCCCCCCCCCCCCCCCCCCCCCCTTGGTGTGCCAGCTTTACCATTACTGCCATGGTTGCCTATTATCTATAATCAGTTCTGTGTTCAAGCCCACATTAGCTTTTGGTTAGCAGCTGATGATGATAATGGGAAACTGCTTCATACGGAAGATTAGATCTTTCCCTTTACCATTGAAAAGAAGAGACAAATATGAAAGTTGAACGATGCCCTTTTTTTCCCACCAACTGATAAACATGCAGTGTTTACTAGCGATAGAGAATGGGTATTTCTTTAATCGTTTCTTGATAGTGGGAAAAATATCAGTATCAAGATTTTTTTTTATTTCTTAAAATCCTTGAAAAAGATATTTTTACACTTTAAAAGATTTGTTCTATTAACAGTTTCATGACTGCATTAAAAAATAGCAATATAAATATATTGATTTTAAGTCACACTTGTCTGAGTAAAAGTTTCTGAAAGGCTCAGATAAATTGAAATCCACTTTTTTAACCCGCCTCTAGAATCCAGCTCTCTTTTGGCACAATTAGCCTTTATTTGATAGTAGACAGACAGGAAATGGGGTTATAGAGAGGGGAGGAGACAAAGGTCAATATGCTGGGACTGACAACCACGTTAAGGACTGAGGCGTCCATGCATTGACTGTGGGCTTTAACTCTGTGCCAACGGTGTCTTTCATCAGTGCCCTTAAAACTCTCATCAACACAACATACATGACTAGAAAGACCAGAACTCAAGCTAACCCTCTATATTAGTTACTCTGAAAATTTGATCCCACTCTTAAAAGCTCAGCAGGACGAAACTGGTCAACTTTAAGTTCAGCCTTAGTGATATTTACCAAAACTGGCTCCAATTAATTGCCATTTCAATTAATTGTTTCCAGAAGGGGTATAATTTCCCTTTTTGGTGACAAATACCACCGTACATCCTCATGTACTAAATACAAAGATATGAAAGAGTGACATGATCATCACCCCTATAGCTCTGTGTTCAAACAGCTTGAAAGTATGAATGAAATACCTCAGTAGAAAATACAATTTAGCTTTAAATAGCTTCTTTAATCAATTCTGCTTTGTTTACAAATATTTTTGAAACAACTTTGAGATGTGTTGTATTTGTTATAAAGAACAAATCGTTTTTTGGGTGGGGGTTCTGACGCTCAGCTCAAGCTATAAATTCTCAAATTGTTATCTTCCAAGTGACTTTTTGTGTCTCAGTGAGTTCTTATATTTACTGATACTGACCCATTTTAAAACTCACAATTGGATTAAGTAAGTCTGTTGTCTGTCGTCATATTGGATTGTAAACTGCCGCTTTTCATAAAATTAATCCACACAGACCTTGAAGATGGTATCCACTCAGAGATGTTTGAGCGAAAGGATGACTTTGCATGAAGCTGGGGGAGCCATAATAGGTGCTGTAATACTTATGCTACACTAGTGAGTGGTGCACTAACGCGACCACAGAAGTAAAGAAGGAAGGAAGAAGAGCAAGAGAACAAAATAAACCAAGGAATGAGACTAGATGTGGTTATGAAGAGTATAATGATAAACTGAATGAAAGTTGGATTTGACAAAAAAAGGAAACATGCAGAAGAAATGTGTTACCAGAGGCGTGAACTGGTCTAAATAAGAGAGTTGAAACATATCTGTATGTGAGGTGTTAGGAAAGCTTTTAAGAGGGGAATTAGACCAGAGGTGCAAAGAGTGTCTTCTAAAGATGATCTTTATGTCTCGTTTGAGCTGTGGATAAAGACAGAGGAAATAGGCACCTTAGCACCTCTGTCCTTTCCTCCTTTGTAGTTACAGAAAGCGGGGAGACTTGGCAGGAAATTCTCATCACACAGTCACTTCACACTCCAGGTTAGTGACCTGGAAGTGATGCAGTGGGGCATAACAAGGCAGTCTGTAAAGTCAGTATATGTAAGTGTGGGCAGATAGGCCTCTGAATAGGGTTGTGTGAATGAAGGCTTATCTGCAAAGCTTCATGCATTCTTTTGCTTCCTAGATTGAGTTTCTTTTGGGATAAAAGAAACCCCAAGCTAAGTGCTGTTTATGATTTCTGATACACTGTGTGACTTTTGTCATTGTCCTGCAGTGCAGAAGAGATCAATATGAATGGGTTTGGGTGAACATATCTGCCGTCATGCGGTCTTTGTTGTTCCTGCCTTTCTCACATGTCAACGAGTCGTGTGGAGCTTTTATACAGGTCACTAATGCACTGAGAGGGTGTGCTCTATTCACTGCAGCCACTTGTAGTCCAAATCATAACCCCCCAGCTTGAGCCTACTCCAGAGATCAACTCCCAGGAAATGGACCCATTGACCTAGATCCAACCACTTCTACTAAAGTCACACAACATACATGACATATATTGACATCTTTGTCTGCAGCCTCTGTGGGCAGCAATGAGGGGAGCCTTTTATATTTACCCACTGATGGTTTAAATGGACGTCTTGGGTCCCTTACTAAACCATTGGATTTCCAGTGGAATAGATTTTCCACATGAATATTTTATATGCAGACAGATTATGCACAGCAGTTTTTTTATTTCACTGTGGTAAAAATGTCAAGCTAAATAAAAACATAAATGTCTTTAAATGAGTAAGAGGGATTCGAAGGGAATACTCCTTTACTTCAACCAACACAGTGTAACTTTTGCACCAAGTAATTTTTCATGTCAATATGTAGCATTTAGCATGTAGCAATGCCCCTCTTCAAAACTCACATATTTTTAACTAAATGAGTCAAGTGACCCAGAGCGCTGGTTTACAACTTTCTGAGCTCCTTTTTAACACAATACATAACTACACAGTACAAGACAAGTGTTACTTTAACACCTACAGAGTTGAATATAACTTTGTTTTAGAGAACATTTGGTCCAACTCCAAATTAGTGTAAAATATACTCTATAGCCAGTGTCAGATTTTCAGAGTTAATTTTACTGATATTAGTGTTAAAATCAGAAGACTTCAGAGACTGGCGGGTAATGAACACCATATAGAGTAAAGGTTACTCTGCACGGCTGTCAAATTTTATGCCGATTATTAACTCCAAAACTTGAGCAGATTTACACTCAGCATAGCTGTAAATACTCCATTTACAGTTGAACAGGTTAACTCTGAAGTTTTAGCCCCCAATATTTTACTGTGTACGCTAAAAGTAGTTTTTAGGCAATAAAAATTGCTGACAGCTACCAGATTAGACATATTTTAGGAACTATTGGTTATGATTTAATCTAGAGGGATTAATGTAGCCAAGTATCTCAATGACTTCTCAATCTGCTAGTCCAAAGTGGTCCGTTATCAGATTCCAAAACATGCAGGGAAATTTTGCGACAGCGTAATGTTGTCAGTTGCTTTCAGGGTGCTAAACCTGTAGAAGTTACATGTGAAGCATTCACAGTAGCTAAAAGTCACACCGTGTTACTTTCAGCTTTACTAAAATGGTCTTGTCTTTCTCTAAGATCTTATGAAAAGGACTTTAAGCTGTTGGGCCAGTTTAACTTGGTTTTACCGCTTATTTTTAATTTTGAAAGTGCAGTTTGGTAAGATAGGGGTGTATGATATAAATTGATTTAAATCACTTTACCATGACTGATTTATGTCTTTTTAACCAAGAACTATTTCTCAGTTAAATGATAGAGATGTCAGATTGTATAGTTCAACCAGATGGAATCAGAAACATTTTTTCTATAACTTCCCTGCAAGATGCTGCTTGTAACGAACCAAATAGTTAAAGAAATCAGTTAATATTTAAATGTAAATACTTTATATTTCAGTATCAGGCGGTTATTCTGCCATACTGAAAATATAAGGTCCTTGTTAAACAATAGGGATCCTGCATTATGGTTTTGTTCTACATGAGTGTTGAAAACAGCCCCTTATTTATTGTTTAGTAATGAGTTAGAAACAGTTGAATAATTAATTGTTCTTAACCATTTGCAAGACTTTTTAAGGCAAATATTACTTTGAAGTAGAACCAGATTTATAGCCATTTTTTATAAATAAAAGTAAAGCAATTTTGAGACAATATACTTTAATTTATAAAAAGTCAGTGCTGGTATTTTGAAGTATATCTGCTGCTTTCTGACACATAAATCAATGGCTGCCATATACTTTATTCTCTGCTTATTTTGTTCTTGAAAAGCAAAAAAGAGGAAACAGCACAGCAGACGACAGCAAGTATTTGTTACCTGACAAAAATAATAACTGACTAATTAAAAACACACCAAAGCTTAAGAATATTTATTCAATTCTCTTGCTCTTTACTAGGTTACATAATCGCTGGGGTGGCTTAAAGAATATCCGTTTTGCAGTTTGGGCGTTGTTCCTCTTTCGTTCTCTGAATTTGTCACACCTTAATGGATGAGGACATTTCTTTGCTGTTATGTGTGATGCAGAAATGAAAGATGAGAGAGAAAAAGGGTTGGCCTCTTCCTTAAAACAATCATTTGGAAAGTGAAGAAATTTGTTCCTGACTGAGACCTGTTTTATTTCACACTTTTACCAGTGATGCAGCTGTGTCCTCTGTCTGTAGCTTCAGTTATTTTTTTCTTTTTGCTAAAATGCCCTAAACATCTCGAAATGAAGAGTCATCCTTCTGTGAATCTTAAACAAAAAGAAACAGCTGATGTTTATTTGTTAAAATCTTGCAGAACATTTCCCCCCATTTCTCCCTGCAGGACATTGTCTTGTCTCTCTGTATTGGTGGGGGTGGGGGTTCTGTTTGCTTTTGCTGTTGTTGACTCAGCTGCATGGATGCACAGAGAAAACTTCCTCTTTCCTTATCCTGCTTTCCCCCTCCCCCACTTCCCCTCTGGATCTGCTCTGTGCTCATTTCTCTGCTGTTAACATGCTTGACAACCTCAGCAACACCTTTTGTCAGGTTCATTTACTGATGGCTTATTTATCCTCAGTAACTCTTCATCTTTTATTTTCCCTTCCTTACACAAAGCGCCTGTCCCTTGATGAGGGGGGAATTTCATGCATCAGTGGTAATCTTAATTAAGAAAGTGGTGGTTTATGTATTATTAACCTTGAATACATACTCCAAGAGTGCATTCAAAATAGCATTATAATAATACACACATATTACAGTTTTGCTATATATATAATCTGTCAAACAGTCCTTGATGCACTACGTTTGTATACTTAGTCAAAGTTACTGTTCTTTTAAATATTTGGGGTCATACGGATTTTAGAATGCTGATTTTATTTCTGATGTTTCTCAGATTTGATCTGTTTCGTTTTGAGTTTTTGAGATTTTAACGATCGATATAAGTTCTAAATGAGAGAAAAAACAGATTCAAGACATGTAGATTAAATCAAGTAAAGTTCATACACTACTTGCACAGATCTTGTTTTCACTTTAAGAAAAGTAACTTAAATAATTTAAGGAGATTTCTTTGTTGCTGTAATTTTACCATTTTTGTAGGGTAATAAGCTAATACGCTAGGTGTAGAAGTGCCTCAAAAACTTCATCAAGCAGGACATGAACCAAAAATCTGTTGTGGTTGTGAAGCCGATTTATTGCTTTCTATAAAAGATTTAAATATATTAGATAACAGTGCATTTTGGGTATATAAATATATTGTCAAAGCTGGAGCTGAGAGAAGTTCTGCCTGATATAAGGCAAATGCATTTATGTAACACTTACAGGACAACAATTATCAGTATCAACATTTTTCTATATTTTATGACTGAAAATGAATTTTGCATTTTATTTGGTAATGAAATCTAAAATTTTTAATTATTATTTCTGAAAAATTATTTTGAAATCTGTATTTAAAAATTTATTTAAAGTTAATGTGGAAATCCTTCTAGTTTACTGATATTTTAGATTATGAAAAGTAATTGAATCATCACTTTGTCTAGTAACCAGTTACTTTGATAGGACAGTAACTAAATTACCAACACAATTAAATCAGTTACTTTTTGGATGAAGTAAGTTGTAGCTACTTTTTAAAGGCAGATCCTAGAACTGATGAAAAATATTTATTAATATTAAGTGGAAAAAATCTCATTCCTTTGGCTTTATCTTTGAAATTTTCACAGTGATTTTACTTTACTATCTTTCATATTGTTTTAATATCCATTAATATGAAGATGTCATCAGCTCACTTATTCCTGCTGGTGTTTTCGACTCTCTTCGGTGTCCTTGGGGTGTATCAACAATGAATCCAATATTTTGGCCATCATAATGTAGCATCATAGGGTGAGCTTATCCCTATCATTGCATGAGTTAGAATCTCAAACACAAACATACAACACAGACATAGCAAACCTGACAAGTTCTCCCCTGATAGTCTTACAGTCACTCTGTCAATACAACAAATCTAGGCTGCTCTAATCTGCCCTCCTTTGAACTGACATAGCATCTATCTCTATTAGCCCCTGAGGACGTATGAGCCCCACTCCAAACCTTTACCTCTCATGTTTCCTTCCACCTTAGCACTCATCATTCATCCATGTACCTCTGGCCCATCACTCGACTCCACCATCAACCCACCGAATTAAAAGACTCTCACCCCCCTTTTAGCACCATCCTCTATAGTTGATTTGACTCTCCTGCCACTGTCATCCCATCCCCCAGTTTCCTCCTCCTACCTCTGTCTACCTTTGACTGGAACCATCTCATCCCTCTTACTTATCCTCTAGGCTACTCTGCTATTTCTCTCTGCCATCATTTAAGACCAAAATTGAAGTATTATCCCCCATTTTGGCCTCATCTATGCCCATATGTGTGTGTAAGTGTTAGACTTCAGGGTAAAGTAAAATGGATTTGTCCTCTGCTTAAATTACATAGATATGCCAAAACAACATGATCACCTTGTTATTATAAAGTGGGATATTTTTTACCACCATAACATTTGTACTGGATACTACAATAAGTCCTCAAACTCCATTATTACCTGGTAGGATCAGTTGGAAACTCTTGCTGTGCTGCCCTGTTTTCAATTAAATTAACAAGGAATGCATTTTATTTTTTTAATATTAACTCTTTCATTTTGTTTTCTCCCCTAAAAAAATTGTGAGACTAAGTTGCTTACTTTTCTTCTGAAAATAATTACATATAGATCTACTTTGTTGTCAGTTCTGATGACCTTAAACAAATATGCTGTTTTGTTTTTTTATGTTATGCTATCAAAATAAATATTTAAGATAAAATGCATAACATGATGACAAATCAAGGTTTATAGGCCAAAATAATCCAGTAACACTATGGAATAGAAAAGGCTGTTTTTTATAAGACCTGAAATATTTTTAAAACTACAACACAGTTGTAGATCTAAAATGAAAATTGTTTTTGAAGAGACTATTATGTAATTTAAGTACGCCTACTCTTTTTATAGTAACTTGTTCAAACAAAGCCTGCTTGGCTTGCCTTCAGTTTGTGCACAATGCTGCAGCGAGGCTTTTAACAAAGACCAACAGAAGAGCACATGGCATTACTGTTATGGCCTCGCTGCTCTTGCCACTGAGGGATTTCAAAATTTAAAATTATAATTTTAAAAATTGGAACACTTCATGGCCAGAAAACATGATGCATATCGTGCCTATATAATGTCATGCGTATCATGGCAACCACAGAAAAGGCTTAAATTGGAGGTCAACCGGACTTTCACTCAGATTTTTGAAGACAAGTCAACATTTTTACAGGAGTCTTTGTCAATTCTGTCTGTTCACACCAGAGGAATTTGTAGTTGGAGTGTTAATGCATCTTCATTCAGTCAATTTATATTTGCATTTGACTTTGAAAGTGCTCCCTAAATACATCAGTGCCCCTACTGCAGATTACTCTGGTGTGAACCGACATAATTGACAAAGACTCCTGGATAGGCTCTGGACATCTTCAAAACACTGAGGGAAAGTCCAGTTGCCTTCCTATTTAAGACTGTTGTGAAGATGCATATCATACCTTTTGGAGCCTTCATTCTCTTCTTGGTCGCTGAGGTCTGTGTGTGGAGGTACCTGTTTCAAATCAACCAAATGCTGAGATTTCCAGGAAGTGGTCCAGCAGCTTTTGGTCTCATCCACTGTCTCTATGCTGCACAGACAATCAAAAATCTACAGATATCTTATTGAAACAGGCCTTTTATTTAATGCTTTGTTGTTTTTAATCACTTGTAATGTTAATATTTGTATAAGGCGGAATAAAAATAGAACTCCTTGCTTACTTTATATTGGATATTTTTTAAAGGGATCTTGGAGATGGATTTTTTTTCTCAGGACTATAATACTAACCCGAATTCTGGAAAATAATAAAGACTTTGGGTAAAACAATACAAAGTTAGTTTGCTTATGGTAGTATCTACATAAATATACTGTGTGGCTCATATTACTACATTGTTCATCAGCTTTCTTCCTCTTCCAACACAATGGGATCACTCCATGTATTTTGCAGTGTCAACAGGGTGACGAGTGTTTTTACTAACTTTTTAAAAGATAGACAAGGCTCCTCTCATTCAGCATCATCCACAGTTCAATTACAGAACAGCAACAGGTGGGGCAGAAATATCAAGATACTCTTTGCTTCAGATTCTAATCCTGTGTCTTATATTATATGGGATCCAAACCCCTGAAATAATATGGCTTAAAACCTGCAGTTTTTTTTCTTTTTTACTCAAACAAGAATGTTTAAATGTTTGATTCTGTTAGTAACGTCTCACTATCTCTGGTGTTACCAGTTGAATGAAATGAATACTAACCACCGTATCCAAACCCTTGTAAATCATCAAACAACTTTTCTTTCCTTTGTCTGCTCCAGTGTTTGCAAGGGCAAATCACCACATGAATATTCAATTAAATGATTCTGATGGTTTATGAGACAATTGTCTCTGCAATCAATGCTTCATCATGAAATGCTGGTTGATTGAGGAAAAACAGTAGAACATATATTAATATTTAACAACAGCCAATTGTATTTTTTTCATCTACCATTCAGCCTACTGATGGATTATTAGTGGTGGATTACCATAAAAATAAAAAAAAAGATTTTGTTCAAGCTGACTTCCCGTGATGATGACCTTGACCTCATTGTCAAGATGCTGGTGTTGAAATTTACATTTTAGCGCTACGTTATGTGGGTATTCGTATTTGGGAATTCACAGAAGTTGTTCATGCTCAGCTCTGCTGCAGCAGCATCTGAGTTAAACATTGAAAGCTACACACATTCATTGAGTCTCTTGGGCATCTCACTCAATAAAGGGCCTGTGGAAGGCGCAGTCTTCTTTAAAATATGGTAATCCCAGACTGCAGCAAGCTGGAAAGAAACTGCAAAAGACACTGATTTAAGAAGCGTACAACGTAAGCTGCTAGAGAGGCAAAATACAGTCTTTAATGAGGTTACTGACACTTGAGGAGCCAACTGGAGTAAAAAGGACTGGCAGTTCAATTCAAATGCATCTTTTTCCCCCCTCCCTTACTTGGTGTTACACACTGACCCAAAATCTAAAATGTGTTTTGTGCTTTGCAGTTTCAAGATGATGTACTGCACCAGAAACTATTTTATTTTCTGTTGTCTTGAATCTTCTACTCCCTTTTTTTGGCAATAGATGTGTTTTGTTTAACAAACTCTTCCTTAACAGATCTATGTTTGGTAATGGCAAATAAAAGGGCCCATAGAAATATGGCGATCCTCCCATCTCCATCTAATTAACATTGTCGTTTTAATATGTTGGTTTTAAATGAATGAGCTCTTTAAGGAAGTAAATGATCATTTGTCTTTCACCAATTGAAACAATTTCTGTTTGATTTAAGAAGCTGTTGAGACTTGTGCTTGAAGGCACATTGTATAAATGTGTGTGTTTGTGTGTTTGTGTGTGTGTGTGTGTGCTCGTGTGTATTAAAGTATTAAAGAGTGGGGGTAGTGACACGTGCTTTGTCAGATCCCGAAAGGATGAATAAGAAGCTAATCTCTGTCTTCCAGGGAATTCTGTGTCTCAGTTTTCTCTCTTTGGATCTGTGGGAGTGCAGTGGAGTGTTGCCTCCCATGTCTACAATGGGATGTTTTGAAAGCCTGTATGACTCCTGTCTGTGCATTAGATGAATGCGCTTCCTCCTCAAACATGAACACTGCATCCAAACTCCAACATAGTGTACGCACAAAGGCAGGTTCTTATGGTTACATCCCAGATTCTTATCACTTTATTTTCATTTATTTAAATCTCTATATTTTCAAAGAATTGACAGCGCTCTCATTATATTCAAAATGAAACTTACACAATACCAGGCATGCAAGAGGAAAAAAGCATAAAGAAAAAAGGGGCTTTGATTAGAAATACTTTTGGACACATTTCTGATTCTATACAACACTAATTTTGCTAAGTTTTCTCCTTCTAAAAAACTCTGTAGGAGGCAGAAACAAGTAACATGTGAGAGCAAAAGACTCCAGAAATGGCAAATACAATTACTCTTAATCACTGTGAAAATTACCAAGGGTTAGGCAAGGCATTTAAAGTTCAAAGAAAGATCAGGGATGCCGACCCTTCAGCTTCTCAGGTTACTGAAATGCCTAAGCAGTGTAGGGAATGCCCATAGACGTCATACAGCAGGTTATTTTGTGTACGCTGTAAATGCTTCCAACTAGCTGGCCATTGCAATACAGGACAGAGTTTGACTTGGAGTAAACAGATAGATAGATAGTGTTATGAATTAGAAAACAGTTAATAAGGAGAGAAATCCTGAAACAAATGATTTCCTTAATGATTGACTTTGATATAGATGCTAGGATAAAAAAAATGTTCCCCAACTGTTTTATTAAAAATTCTGAATTGTTAAGATTTTAGTTTTATGGAGAGTAAGAATGGTTTATTAAATGTACTAATTTTAACATCACTTGTTTTACAGTCATGTTTAACACATTGCTATTAGGTAAAGGTTGCCATGAAATTCTCACAGTATGATAATTTAAAGTTCAAATAATATTTTTCCATTGTATTTTTTTTTATTTAACACACACGAAAAAACAAGTAGATATTTATTTCTACTGATATATTTCTGTAGTACATACCACATGTTTAATGTTGTTTTGTTATGGACGAATGAAAACCTATGTGACTTGTTAAAGTTTGTAGTAGTTTTCAAGTAAATGATCTCATTTCACTTATTAGGGCAGGTAGCCAGATAACAGCTGAGTGCATAGCAGACACACCAGTTTTATCCTGCTTACTGTATCTCTAAATCAGGTGTACTTCAGTTTTAGTAAAATGAGGCGTTTCTTTACTTTTCACATGACTAACCATGCATTTTAAAATTCAAAATATTTCCAAACAGCAAAGTTTGTCTTTTTCTACATTTTGATGCAGGGTTTCATCTGTATTCCATGCCTTCTGTTAGCATATTTTAGTTTTGCTTTTATTTTGCTCGAAGGTTATTTAACTTGTGATTAATATGAAGTTAATAATCATTCCTTGAACAAAACCTTTAGAAAAAAGTGTTTGCCCTACCTCTCAACTTTTTTTGTTTTAAGCATAACAGAAAAAAAAGAATAGCATTTCAGTTCCTCTCATAACCTTAAGTGCTATATTTGACAGCAGAGGTGATAGTGAGTCACATGACATGACAGCTAGGAAGCCATGGCAGGCAATACAGTCTTAAATTTATTATAGACATAATTGTAAAGGTTGGAAAATATTTTAACCAGAACGATAAGATCATTATTTGATGATTAAAAAAAATTTAAATGGCTTTTTATACAGCTATAGTAGCTGTAATTTAAAAATCCCGATACTAAACCATTACTTTAATTGGAACATTCTACTGGTTCACAAATCCTGATGTTAGATTTACAATAATTTTAAGCCAAAGTCCTGGTTCTGTATTAGTACAATGTATTTTATTCTTCTTTTGTGTACTTTTAGAAACAAACAAATATCTGAGTACAGCAGCCACGTCATAGTGCACTCTGCTCCCATGAGGCTCAAGAAAAAAGCAATAGGACATGTTTTTTTTTTTATTCCTCATTTTTACATAGTTAGTTTTACAGTAGCACATTTAAGATATGTGCGGTTTGAGTCTGCAGAGCCGAGATGTGTGTCATGTCAGGGTGGAGCTGAGAGAGACAGGTGGAGAGATGAAAAGACTGTCGTGGGGAAGTTTGGGGTGTGTCTGCTCAGTTGCTGCTCAGACAAGCTTTTGGAATTTTTCCAAAACACTTGAGAGCGTGCAAGTGAGATGGGGAACCTGCTCAGATTTCTCCCTGGGTTGTTCAGGTGTATTTTGCGTTGCGTCTTAGTACACACAGCTGGAAAGCAATCTGCTTGCCCGGGTGTCTGTGCTCAGGTGTATGATAGATGTGAAAGCGTATAGGTGTTGATGATTCTTTAATGAAACCGTCATGTTGTGGCAATAAGAGTCTGACAGCTCCAGCACAGCAGTGCTTCTTGACACCTCCTGCTTCAATGTGATGCACGTCGTCATTTTTGTTATTCACTCTATTTTCAACACTTGGTCGCTGATAAAATCTGTGAAGAAAAGTCAACTCTAAACTTCACAATGAAGAGAAATATGTTCTAGCTGCTTGTTTAAACTAGGTTCTCCTAACTCTTCTTTGTCTCCTCTCAATGTGTCAGTTTGTATACCCTTCCCTGGGTGAACATGTCTGCATGATAATGATGCTGTGGCTGCTGTTGCACAAGCCATTGTGCTGATACACTCCCTCGATGTGTTAATATACTGCAAGAAACGAGAGGCTGAGAGAAAGAGAGTGAATAATTATCTTTTCTCTTTTGTCTCGGCTCCTTCAATTAAGCCTGAGGAGAGGCAGACGGAGCACATGTCTACAACCACTTAAACCTCAACAACAATAGGACCCCCACAGTTTTGCTCTTGTTATCTTTCCATCTTCTCTTACACCACTCTCTCTTCTCACCTCTCCATAATAAAAATTCTATTTTCAGAGCTGTAGCCCAATATTTTCCTCCTCCCTCATCATCCTCCCTGCTAACGTGATTCGCCTACAGCCTTTTTTCACCTCTTTGCTCTTTGAGGGTTTAGTAGAAACAGTCCCGCCTCTCCTTGTTACCCCCCTTCTCCACTTCCTGTGCCTTGCTTTAGGGCAAAAGGAGATGAAGGATGGAGAGACTAAACATTTTAGTTTGCACATAGCCAGAGAAAAGAAAAACACTTTAATTTCCCCTGTGTGGGGCCAGACGGATTCATTTTTTCTTTCTCTGGCTTGTGTATGATTTTTTTAAAACTTTCCCTTCACTAAATTGAAAACCAAATTTATCCTTACGGATTTGTAACACTGATAAAATCCCATTTTCCCCGTCATTAGCTCTACCACCTAAATAAACCTCACTACAATGTTATATGTTCAATGGCGTGCTTCCAGCTCTAGCTGCTCAGCTGCTAAGCATTATTCATCTTTGCATAAATCATTAGCCTCATGTAATTCAGTTATTTTCAGAGGTCGGGTGGGTGGACATCATGTGGGCTGACTTCATCAGACCAGATGAAACATAAGAGAGATGAGAAACAAAGGGCAAAGTGAGAGGAAGAGGAGGAAAAATCTCAGGGCCGAAGTTGAGCTTATATAAGTACTTCACACAGGCGGGGTAAAATGTGCTGCTGAATCAGATAATCATACATACAGTGTATCATAAATCATCTGTTACCTCATATTGTTAGCTGAAACCCCATGTGACCAAGAAAAACTAAACAAACTATCAATTTGAAAGAAAATGATAGAATAGATTTTATTTTCATTTAAAAAAACAAGTCATTTAAAAAGCGTGATCTACTCTGTAGAGCCAGTTTCAGGTGTGCGTCCACTGTATTATAAATACAGAAATGTCTGCCCATTTCTATATGTAAAATAACTTGAGCTCAGTCAGTTTGGGCGTAGAGCACATCTGACACATAATTTCTACTATTCTCACAATGTAAGCCTGAATCAGTTACCTGAGTCCAATAATCTTAAAGGAAGTTGGTCACTTCAAACTTTTATGGTCAAATTAGTATCCAACACTTTCAGGATATAATTTTTTTTACAGTTCTACTATTCCATTTAGATTCTACTTTAATTAAAGTATTTCAACAAGCCAATTTAAAATATTTTGCCTGCTACTTAAAGTTTTTTTTTTGCTAAATGAACACAACATTTTAACCTGGCAAAAACCAGATTGATACCATTTAGAATACATATTGAACCACACTTGTTGATCTGGGAAGCCTCATGTACAAAGTTTTCACAAAAGGGATGGACAGTCAATGCAATTCTTTGAGCAGATTGCTTATTAAATTTTTAGCAAATCTCAGCAGCAGTAGCAGCTTGATTTATTTCTCAACTAGTGGAGTTAACTGATAAAACAATCTCTTATCATATCCGTTCGGGGGGAACGCAAAACCATCTTTCCGTTCCACAGATGCAAAAATCTTGTCCTTTTGCTTGTTTTCCCAAAAGAAATAGAGGGTATTCTAGCTAAAACCGGCACAGCCATGTTTGTTTTGTTTCAGCCTTTCACCTTTCATTGACGCTGTTTAGATGTTTCTTTTTTTATTAAATCGAAACCTGTAAATATATCATTTTTATCACATAACTGAAGGGGGAAAAGTAATATTGGCTACAAGAATCAGTCCAAAAATATCGACAGCACATATCAGGGATCCCTTAGATAATAATCCATATCAGCATCAGCCTTAAAAAACTGTTGATCTTTATTTTGTTTTACTTTGCTGCTCTTTTTTGTGAATTCAGCATTTCTCATTATCAGCAGTTTTCTTTTGTCTGTGTTTGTGTGCTAGTTTATTTTTTGTGTTTTCTAGTCTCTTTTTTGTTTGCATGCCTTATTTTTGTTTTTGCATTGCTTTTTGTATTTACTGCACATTTATGTATTTGCAACCCTATGCCATAGTATAAGTAAAGTAACAAAAAAGCAAGTTACACCAACTAAACACATTTGAGTAAGCATATATTTGACTAAATATTGAGTTTAAACCATCTGCTCAAATGCTCTAGCATGTGACTATTCTTTGATCTAAGCTGTTCTTTTTTTGAGCTTTTTATGGCACTAGTGACTTGTTTTCCTGACAGTAGGCTGACAGGAAAGAGGGTATGAGAGAGGGGGAGAGACATGCAAGAAAGGACCACAAGCCGGATTCGAACCTGGGTCACCCGCGTCAAGGACTAAGGCCTCCATACATGGGTCGTGTGCACTACCCACTGCGCCACCTGCACACCCGATCTAAGCTGTTCTAATCGACCTTTGTCTTATTGGTTTTTGTAAGTTGTCTACTGAGAACTGTAACTAGTTTCTCAGGGACTGCTATCTGGCCATATTTAGCTTCATCTATCTTCCCTTCAACTCTCACCAGTTCCAATGTACTTGCTGACAAAAAAAGCATTCCCAAACACTCATACTATCACCACCATGTTTCAGAAAAACGATAGCGTACTGAGTAGAGTAGGATAGAGGAAACACATAATGTCTAAATTTTGGTTCCTTCAGATTAGAAAACCTTTATTATAATAGGATGCTGTGTACCTTAATCTGCTAGTAGCAAACTGCAAACGTGACTTCTTAGGATAGGGATGTGAAGTCTGTTCTTAGGGGATGAAGCCCTGCTTGTTTCACAAGTCCTCACGCAAAAGTTATTAAAATAGCTTAATAAGCTCCTCAAATTTTAAAGGTTACCTGCTACCTGTTATTTTGCTTATTTTTTAGCACATAAAAACTCCCCCCATCCCTCTTCTGGATTTCTGGATTTATAATGAGATTTTGGGATGGATAGAAACAGCTGGTTTGTTGATCTAAGATATGATAAAGAGGGAAACATAAACCATGGAGAGCACTGGCCCTTGATGACTAACTGTGGATAAAATAAATGTTCTTAGAAGTTTCTTTCACAAGTTAATATCCTTCTAAAGGATCCATTATAAGATGCACTTTTAAAACCTGGGTCTTTTCAGCTCCACCAAAGTTACAGTGGAGGAAAATTATATAAATTACACACCTAGTTTTCTTATCAGATGACTCCCAACCCTGTGGTTGCACTAAATTATTTCAGGAGTATTTGATTCTCAGTTAAGAGGGTAGAATACAAATGCACAACAGATTTGTAATTTAACAAATCTTTATCCATGCCCCTCTAATCATTACTTACGCACTTAACTATGCATACAGTTTATCACATGTGTTTTTTCCATGTGAAAAAACTGTAAAACCATAGACAATATTTCTGCATTTTAATGAGACCAAAGGAATTATTTAAAAAAATACCTGTTATGTTCTCCAGAAATATGCTCCTTCAAGACCTAAATACCAAAATACCAAGTTTGATTTAATGCACTTCTATCTCATATAAATGAACAGTGTTGCCTTATAAAGGATTGTAATCCATTAACACTTGTTGGAAAACAGTCAATATTTTGCCATAGCAGCACATTAATTACAGCAACCGTGTAACTCTAAAACAGAAGGAAAACAACAACACTTGTTTAATCTTTTCTAACCTCTTAACATCCACCTAATCTGAAGTTATCCTCACCTATTTTGCATACTTAAATGGAAAAGCAAATAACTATGAAAGTGTAAGGCCAAATTAATTGTGTTATACATCATTTGAAAGCTATCACTTTCTAGTTTCTGAAAATATAGTAATTAAGTCCGTATTTCTTTTTAAAGACATTGTTCGGTAGAACATTATTAAGAAAAACTGAATCGTTGTCCAGGTCGACGTTTCCTGCTTATTCCTTAGCCGTCCCTCCAAATCTCATCAAAAAGATTAACAGAATCAATTTAAATTTTATTTGAAAAAACAAACACCGTTGAATTCTGGAGACTCTAAGCTTTCTAATGATGTGTAACATGTCTATATTTGTAAAAGTTTAATTGTTGTTATCTTCATGCGAGTCATTGTGATTGATAAAAATGTTTCAACCGGGTCGCCTGGATTTTAACAAGCTAAACAAAAACAGGCAGAATATCTGTCTGAGGTGACTTACCACCATGTAAAGCTACCATACAGACCCTTAGCTTTGAGCCATCTGTCTTGAAACTAATCAAGATTTATTTGTCCAGCCAAAGATGTTTCTCTATTTTCATAGCTACCTTATTTCGGGTGAGAAGTCCACAGAAGGTCCACGTCTACACTTCTTGACTGACTAATACCATTGATAAAATATGCCTTGTTCTTTCAAAGAGCAAATGATTTAATCTCCTAACTGAAAAAATTTGTTGAATAAAGTTAAAAAACAGTCGTGCTTGTACTTGAATAAATTCCAATCATTATTGCATAAAGTGAGATTGAAACCAGAACCTGGTTTCAGTGGAAATAAGCTCATTTTAGTAAATATCAGTGTTATTCGGGAAACAAAATATATAGATGAATACTTTTCTTTGTCTGCGGGGAGACAAAGAGCTCTTTTTTTCCTAAATGTTTCATGCCTGTATCTGCCTTCCTGAATTGGGGTTGCCAGAGTGTGATGGTAGCTCTAATATAAACTAGCTGTTTCAGATAAACACAATGATTTCTGATTTTCAGTTTTTGTCTTTGCTGATTTTCATTTTCTCAAAAGGTTAAAAAGCATCTGTATGTTTGTTTTATATATGCTATATAATATATAGTGATGTAAATTGAATTTAATTGTTAACGTTAGCCATTGATAATATGAGAAATATTAACTGCATACCTGGTTTTGTTTTGGCCTAATTGGCAACATCATCCTCCTTCAAGTTTATGTGGTTCCTAAAAATTTGTCTACAAATCTTTCGAAGAATTTTGGTCAGTTTTTTGCAGAATTGTGTTAGCTCAGCCAGCAGGTTATGCTCAGATATATTTATGAATGGACTTTGACTAGGCCATTAAAAAAACTACTTTTTTAAAAACGTTGTGTGGTTAAGAGGTGGAGTTGCTGGTGTGCTTTCAATCACAGCTCCAATGTGCTTGAAGAACAGAAATGATATTTGAACATTCTGCTTCAATATTATTAGACTGGGAGCAGAATTTCTGTTACCATCTCTTATATCAAGTCATTCAGACCCTGATGCAGGTCAGCAACCCAAGACCATCACACCACCACCACCATGCTTAAACCTTTGTGTTTTACTCATATTCTTTAATGCTATGCTATATTTACACTAGATGTGATTGGATTCTGTTTAATCAATCCACAGATAATTTTTACTATAGATGAATAAAAATAGTTTTATATCCCTTTATCTTGAGGATACGTTTGTATCAGTTTTAGCAGTAAATTAGTTTACCATCTGTTCTTCTCTCTGTCCATTTGACTCATAAATGAACTCTGATGTTTAAGCGCCTCTTTGTTCTTGTTTTTTTTTCAGGGCAAAGTGTCGGTAACATTTTAGCACGTGGATCATGTTATTAATGGAAGGACAAAACCCAGTGATGAGGGGGAGAAGGTGATCCGGCTCGTGTCACACAGGTGGATGCAAGTATCTTTAACTGCTTTATATTTAGAACCTTCTTTTAGACAATTACAAAATACAGATTTTCCAGCTAGAAATTGGAAAAAAAGATCTTTATTTGTTATTTTCTCTCTCCTCACAGCTAAGGGACTGTTAGCTGTGTAATTCACAGAGGACAAACTGATCTGACAGCAGCTTGCACTGCAACTCTTTCCTGTAGCAATAAGCACTACACTTAAAGGGGCACTGAGAAAACAAAGAAATGTACCTGAAGCCTGCTTTTTGTTGTTTAAAATTGCATATAGGCCAAATGTAGGAAGCATTACAGAACCATGCAGAAAATATGCTAAGTTTAGAGTTCTCTGTATCGTTATTCCAAACACATGTTTGGAAGGTGAACATTCATGTTAAAATAAGAAAATATGGATTTTGCATGAAAAGCAATATAAATAAGCTTTAGCCACAAACATTTTCTGTTATTATGCTCTGTATGTATCAGTGTTTGATATTGTGTGCAGCTTTCCTGTGCGTGATGTTGTAACCAAATTAACTGTTAGGATCTGATGAGACACGACCAAAAAAACGTTATCAGGTTTTCCAACTCATCTGTGAATGAAGCTGATCCGTCATCTTATTTGAATGACAGTTAAAGTATGCAAATAAACTGCTCACAGGCTCATAAGGCTTTTCAGCTGGTCAAGAATGTTTATGTGTTTTTGTAGCAAGCTTTATAGACTCTTACATAATTTTTAGGGTTTGTTAGATAAGCAGAAGTCACATGATGAGTTTAGTGTGACTCAACATTACATTTTAGAAAACATAGGGTCATATATTACTGTGAATAAAATAAAAAAAATGTAAAAGACTATAAATACAGAAGCATTTTTTTGTTTAGAGGTCTGATTTCAAATGATGTTTGCTAGGCTCCTAAACATAAATAGGATCTGACACACTTGCTTCTACAGCAATGTCAGTAAAATAAAATGAATTCAGAGAAAGAACAGAGACAGCTCATGTTTGCCTTTTCCTCCCAGTTAAAGAGTTTAGATGATCACGGTTACATTTCATGTAGATGACGCAGATCTAAGAGATAATTTTTAAGCTTTTGAATGGATGACTTATTTATTTATGAAGCTCATAGATGGGTTTTTTTCCATCATAAAAATCACTGATAGAGAAAAAAGAAAAGGGGGCTTCAAAGCAAAGTAGACGCAAAAGAAAATCTAAAAACATGCATAAGATAAGTAATATAAAGACTAAATACTGTCAGTGTAAACCTTATCTGTAACTGCTTTTAGAATTAACCCTTTAATGGTCGAGACACCATCTCTGGTAAACTTAATATAAATACTACTTTGCAGCAAACAAAGCTAAATCATGAGGTCCACTGTGGTTTGCAGGGTCTGCCTCTGTCTTAATGTTAAGTGTGACTGCTTGATAGAGTACTAGCAGTAATCTAATGTTGTTTACTGTATGTGATACGTCACTGACTGTAAACTAGTTTAAAAAGATGATGAGTTAATAATAAGAAATTATCAAGCTACGTTAAAGAGATAATTTTAAAGTTAATCAAAATGTAAAAAAAACACAATTCTGCATCACTAATGTTCTAGGGTTAAGTTTTAACACAAAAACGTATTTATTTCTTTCCGTGAATGTTTTTCAAAATTTTCTTACAAAAGCACTCTTTGGATAGCTTTATTTCTATAGGTTATTGAATGATTTTGGCAATTACATTGACCTTGATGTTTGCCATGAAAACATTTTTTTTTTGTTAAATGTGAAAAAGTAATAAGCTTTTGTTCTGTTCTCTAAAGACACTCTTGACTTGAAATTTTTAAAAGTTTTTAAAAGTTTTTCACTGAGTGCCCTGAAGGGTTAACAGTTAGTGAATCAAAGTAATGCTGCAGTAGCCTGTTAGACAGCTGTCATGTCACAAATAGAAAAGCTTGATTCTAAGCTGACATTTCTGGGCAAGAAAGAAAACCAAAAATATTTTCATTGCGTGAATTGAGAAAATGAGAACTAAATGTTTAGTTTGAAGAGGAGACAGATATGAACTGCTTGCTTTCAGTTGGAACTTGTGTTAGGTCCATAGAACAGATTTTGTAGCCGGCTCTACTTAAATGCATTAAGGTTCTCCTCTTTTAAGAATATAATAAAGGAAGTTTGTCATTTTCTTGTTAGAACATGGTAAGACCAAGGCAACAGAATTTTTAATGACCTGTAAACAATTACATCAAGGTTTGTCTTTTCTACTGAGCCCCTAAAGGGACATGGAGGAAAAAAAAATCTTTTGCGAGATCTCGCAAGAGTATTGCGAGATCTCGCAAACGTTTTGCGAGATCTCGCAAAGTAAAACAGATGTCCTGATCCACACTCCTTGCTGG
>JAUZNJ010104744.1:34271-47304 GCA_034780135.1 Jordanella pulchra | reverse complement strand
CCATCCCTCCCTCCATCCCTCCCTCCATCCCTCCATCCATCCATCCAGCCATCCGTCCATCCATCCATCCATCCATCCATCCATCCGTCCATCCATCCATCCATCCATCCATAATCCATCCATCCGTTCGTCCGTCCATCCATCCACCCATCCGTCCGTCCATCCATCCATCCATCCATCCATCATAATTGGTTCAGTCCTTGTCTCATTGTCGTCCTCTTCTCCTCTGTTTCAGAACCTCCGCCATCTTATGAGGAAAGCTGCAGCACTGTGGACACCAGTTTTAACAGTGGAGTATAGAGAGGAAGCTGGAAAAAAACTTGTCATGGCCGCCATCTGTATGTACTCCTTTTTAAACAAACCCAGAGACCCTGGAACGAAGGCCTCACCATGCAGACTCTAAGGATTGCGTCTCTTCAGGATTTAAAAGGGATCGTTTCTTATTTTTCTAAGAGTTCTTGTTCCCCTTTATGTCACAGCTGGTGGCGTCAGACACAGCAGGGGAATGTTGTGCCTAAAAGAAGTACTTTTCAGATCAATACTTAGGATATTCTGTGTGTGGACCTCTATTATTCTTTCAGGAGTGTAATATCGGCTTTTATTTCAGTGGATGGTTACCTCTGTGATGCCTTTAGAATAATTGTAGCACCTGATTGTTTTTTGATTGGACTCTTAGAACAAGTCTGTACAGATGGGGGTTCGGCTGCCAGCTTCGCTTGTCCTCAAACAGGTAGAGATGTCTTTTAATGGATATAAAAAGTCAACCGGGAGCTAAACGTGCCAATTTCTCTGCTGAATCCAGTGTCTGACAACGAAGGAGGAGGGAAAGCACAGAACCCAATAGAAACCCCTTTTCTGGAGGCTGTTTGAAGAAACTTGGCTTTTCTAGTTTTATTTTAATCATTGGAGTTTAAAGGAGAGCAGAGTCTGAGTAAACTTCTGATAGTCTTCCTACTCCTGGATGTTTTTGAGAAATGACAAATGCTTTTTTTTACCGTAGTTCAAGTAAAGTAAATGCTTTTGGCATCAAAACACATTTTCAGTCTGTCCCCCCCAAAAAAACCCAACCCAAATGTAACTTTTGACTTACACCTCCCAGGATGTAACATTTCAGTCTTCTGGATAAACATATCCTCGGGGTTTCTGGGAGTTTATGGGTGTTTTTCTTTGGTATTTAGGTTTTTTTTGTTGCCATTTTTATAGTAATGGTTATTGCTCAAAGAATCTAAATCAACAGGCTTAACAAATGAAAATGTTGACCTACTATAAGTTTTAACAGAAAAGCAATCAGAACTACCAACCAAGTCTGGCTGAATTAATACACATTTAGGGATTATTTATTGGTTTAAATTAGCATTTTCAAAAATTATCTTTCACTCCATTCAGTCACCTTGTGTTGTGTTCAAGGGGTAATTTATCTGCAGGTAAGTCCAAGTTTTTCAATAACAAGTTGGAAAAATGTTCACAGCGCCCCCCTGTGGTCAGTTCTGTTGGCAAGCTTCTGCCTCTGTGAGGTCTGCTGTGTGAAATCACAACAGATCAGGGTGTCTGCTGTGGTCTGAGAGTCATTTTGGTTGCCTTAACGCTCATGTAGTGTGTAAATGACGATGTATATGTGCACAATGCAGCACTTTCTGTGAGTTTGAGTGCATGGATTCAGAGGAAACACCTGAATATATGTGTGTGTCTGTGTGAAAAGATATAAAATATAAAAACTAGATGCTGCGCTTAGATTGTTTATTTTTTATGCTTTAAACTCCATTTTTAACCTGCTGTTGTGTCATCCTCTTGTGTTAAACTGTTTACTTTTCCTCTTGTTTTTTAAAAAATCCTTTTCTTGGAAAAAAAAAAGCTTGACAGATATTAGCTTCTGTGTGCGCCTGGCACTTGCAGATAGAACAAGTCTGTTGTATTTTTGCACATTAAGATTTTTAATCTCATGTTGTTCATAAGATGGAGAAGAAAGTAAAATGTAAGACTGATTATTTGTTTTGTCCTGTTTAGAGGAAATCTCTATTTATCTCTCCTGCTGCTTTCTTCTCCTCCAGGACAACGTCGCTGTCAAACACGGTTCCTTCAAGCAATTTATAAATTACTGAAACACAGGAAACTTGTTTTAAGCAGTTTTGTTAATTCTGGGCGAGTAAAAAAAGGCTCCGTTTCCATGTTATTATTTTTTTTTATCCTAAAATGTGACCACCTAGATCTAATTGTTTTCAGATGCATCATGTTTAATAGATTTATAGAAACTAAGAAAAGCTGAATCTGAACTGATTAATCTTAAGGTGATTTTTCTTCAAATAAGGAGCGAATTAACTTGCTTTTGATAAGACATTGTTCATATTTATGGTGCAACTATAAATAGTTTAATGTTGCTTGTAACAATAGAATTTGACCTCTTATATAGAGATTTCATAAAATGTGATTGTTTTTGCAACAGAAAGCTCAAGATTATTTTAAGATGATGTCAAATTGGTAGTAAGGTGGTAACTTTACGTTAACATTCATATACGTCAAAATGATAAAATATTGCAGGGGAAGGGGGCTTGAAGTTGGCAGCTTATCAATTCCAACATGTTTTCTCAAGACACAGATAATAAACGAGGTATGAAACCATCAAAACTTATTTGCTTAAAAGTCTTCATTATTTTAATATTTTGACCTAATTTAACTGTCATCAGGTCTTTGGTGGCTTGTGTCTTATCTCAAAATAATTACACACGATTATGAAGCTCAAAATCTTATTAACTCAAGATCCTGAGGTAATTGTACATATATAACAATTGGGGTGTGAGTCTGATGATAATGATTATCTCAAGGTAGTGAGACTGATATGATTAAAGGAGCTTGAGGTCCAGGATTCTTGAATTTATGAAAAAGGGGATGCTTTTATCGAGCTTAGGATCCATTATCTTAAGATTATGTGTGATAAATAATAGAATTAACTGTTTGACAAATATCTCTGCACAATACTTGGACTTTTAATGTGTTCACTGATAAATCCAGCTTTAGGGAGCCTTAAATGATTTGAAAAACGAATAAAAAAATATGCACCCAATAGCATTAGTAATTGAGTTTTTTGAGGTGTTTGGAATATGAGCTTTAAAATGTGAAGGAACCCTGTTTGAAGCGCTGCCCCTCCTCTGAATGTGATTAACCTAAAGCACAACTACTGTACTACTGGTTTTATTGTTTTCTGTTAACATAAAGAAGTTGATGTCAGTTTAATAAAAGGGGAAATCGGTGCTTCGTCGGGGTTCAGATTCAGCCTTACACAGGGAAAAGCGCTCCATCAGATTTTATTATGTCCAAGTTTCTTTTTGCAATGTGACTGCATGCCTTAAACCATTTGGATTTTACTTAACATGAGCCTGTTGTGGACATTATCTTGGTTTTGTTTTTTTCTAAGACCATCGAAGGACATTTCCACTGGACTGTGCTGTTTGCACTCATGTAGCTTGAAGAAACAGACACTGGACCGTAAATCTGTAAAGTACTTTTTTTTATATATATATACCCACTTCAGAAAACACATCTGACTCATTTCCAGACGTGCTGCAGCAGCTCCTCGAAATCATTTCTTGCTGCCATTTTTAGTTGTTTATTTTTACCAAAAGGTACTATAGCTTTATGAAACTCCAATGTTATGTTGTTTTTTTCCAGTTTATTTTTCTTTTAGATGTAAATGAGTGGTGTCTAGTTTTGTATTTTTCTACTTGTAAGCTGTTTACAGGTGCTGTCTGAATATACTGAGAAAAGCACCTCAACCATTACCTGTAATGTTTCCAGTGACAGTGCAGAATCGGGGTTGTACTGTACAATATAATAATAAAGATCACATGATGGGTTTTTGTAGCTGAAATAATCTGCTTTGTGGTGGGAAAAGTATTTTATGATTCTGCTTCTTAGAATATTTTTTAAGAATTTTGGTTTCTTATAGAGAAATATAAGATACAACTACAGTTGTATTACTTAATTACTTAAACAATAAGGTGGTTTTATTTACAAATAGTGCTCAATTTTGAATCTACATTCACTAACATGACTACTAAAGTAATGTGATTCGTTTGAGGAAGCAAGTCTGAAATTATTCTTTTAAGACTAACTTGCCACTCCCAATATGGCGGACGCGCTGACCTATCTTTTTCTTTTTTTAGCCATGTCAACCCCCGGTTAAATGCGAGGCAGTAGACTCTATTTAAAACGGATATGCTCGGCCTTTTCCGTGGATCACGTGACTGTAAAAATGTTATTGCGTCGTAAACAAAACAAAAAACCGTTGGATTTATTTAAGCCTGTCTGTGTTTTGTGAAAACCAGGCAACATTGTTTAGCGGCGTGAAGAGAATATAAACCTGCTTTTCAGGGCAGTTATTTCCCTTTTACTTTCTCTCTCTTAGTTTGTTCGTTTGAATTTAACGGCTGTAAAAACTCAATTAACCATGAGCCTCTGCGGCTGATTTAAGTCACGCGTTAAGGCGCTTTCCGTGCTGCTGTGATTATGTTCAGTGTTGTTACTTGACTTCTAGCTGTTGTTGGGCTGCATTCAGCCGAAGGATCTGCTTCCGTCGGTTCTCCGACAGCTGAATGTAAAGTTCTGATGGGAGCCGAACTCGACACCAGCTGAAAGCGGTCTGTTAGCTTCACAGCACCAACATGCAGGTAGGTTTGTGTTTAGTGTTCACACAAAGCCTGCATTTTCCTTGCTAAAACTTTAAGATCATTAGCTCGTTTGATTGTGTAAAAAGCAAAGGAACTGGCGTTATAAAAGGAGCGGCTGATCCTTCTTTTACCAGGGGGTTCAAATAACCTAAAATAAGCTAGTTTATATTTAACAAACAACTGCTGTCAAAAGTTTAACTAGAAGCAACGTATTTGTAAAGAAAGGACTAAAAATATCTTTCCTTAACAGCTTTTCCACGAATAAAAAGAACCTTGACAGCAATTTCCCTAAACAATTCAACAGGGTATCAAATTGTTGCGCCACTATCATTTATAAGTCAGTAATTTTAATAATACTATATAGGCAAAGATATAAGATAAAGATATAGGCAAATAAACGTTGCATTGGGTTCAAGTTGACAAATGAATTACTGTTTATACAACATAATTCCTCAAGGGAAAAAAACATTTAATATTTTATATTGCTCAATGTTTAGATGAGCTGCTCGCTAATTTGCTGAACATAGTTAGTTTTCTTTGTTGTTTATACCTACAACTCTTAGTTTAGGGATTTAAACTGGAAACGAGTTTGTTTCTCTGCCTTAAACTTGGAAAAATAAATGAAAATATTTTCAATACCCTTTCAAAACCCAAAGAATGAAATATGTAAATTGAGTTTTAGAGTTTTTTTCAATATTAAGAATTGGATACAATTCAAAATTATATTTTCAGTAAAGAATAAGATTTTGAAATCTGGTTATTTGGACTTTGAACTGCTTTATTCCTTTGTACTTAAATTATCATCTTTGTTCTTTTATATGTTTTTAAATGACCTGATAGCATTTTTTTGTTTGAGTAACTGGTTAATCATTTTCTAAAAACATGACATGTCTTAATGTTATTTATACTGTATTAAAGTTAGAGGAAGGGGAAGTTGAGCTTAAAAATATTACATACCTTATAATATTTTAGGTTTTAGCCTCTGTTTCTGTAGGCGGTGCTTCATTGATGTTATAGACCAACTTTCGATCATACATTTGTGTCTTTGAATTGGGGAAAAAAAATTGTCTTCATATATTGTTCAACTTCTTTTTTTCATCAAAAAGAATTCAGGCTTTCTGATGGTAAATTTGCTCTTGTGTATTTGAAAATTAGCCATAAATAAAAACATATTTATAAAGAAAAAAGCACCACCACTGCCATCATTAGGAGTATAGAGACCAAAAATCACATTGTTATACTCAAGAAGAAAACCAGGAAAGATACAATCAGTGATGAATCTATTAAAGTCCCTCCAGAATTGGAAGGAAGTAACTTCACACCACCAAAATAAGTGAGGACCTGTTTCCAGCAGCAATTGGCAGAAGGAGCCAGAGATATACATAGTGAAGCAACTTGTTCAGCAATGGAAAATTGCAGCTATGGTTTTTTGGGAAACGCTCCTTAGCCAAACATCACTAAGATCGCAATGTAGACAAAAGAAATCATCCTGAAATCGCTGTTGGTTTCAGTAAAACCTGGCTGGTCTCGGCCTTGACAACTTGTCAAAGTAACTTAGGCTAGCTAGCCTAGCACAGTTATGTTTTATAAAGCTGTACTTTAAACAGATTCAACCACCCGAAACTATAAATACATGAATAACGTTTGCTAAGAAACCAAACTGTGTGTAAATCCGTGACTTTTTTGGTGAGATCTGAGTATTATAGTATGTTCAGATCACTCACCTCCTATTCTGTTCAACATATCCGGTCAGACCACTGACTGTGGTAAGATGGCCGCCGGTGAGGACGTTGGAGTCTGCGCCGTGAGACACCTAGCCTTTACTATTTATATCTATCGAAGGAGCAACTAAAGCTACCTAATACTAAAGCGAGATAAAACTACTGCTTTCAGATAGCTTCAAAAGTCTCCAAACGCACCAAATCTGCCTCTTCTTGTTATAGTTAGGGCGATTACAACACTTTGTGGTACATAGCGCCAACTACTGGACGGGAGGGGCTTAGCAGTCAATATGCGTCACCGATTCTGAAATGCAGCTGGCTCCTGTTGAAAAGACGTGCAGTGTCTGACATGTCAATCATCTGGGGTGGCACCTGTGGGGCCAATCAGATTTCAGAGGGTCTGGTGCTACCCCTGCCCCCCCTCTGGTTCCACCTGTGGCTAAAGTCTCTTTATTTTTCTTCTTTCTAATAAGTTTTGCTCAGATGATTGTTTTAGGTGAGTCCAGTTGAATAAAAGATGACAGATTTTTTTTGTCGTCCAAAGCAATTTCCCTGTCACTGGTGATCATTTTGACAGATTGTCCTCTAATTGAATATTTTTTTTAAAACCAAATTGCTTAACTTAAGGGCCTTAAAGCAGACAGCTTGTGAATAATTGAAGAAGCAAAATCCTTTATTTTCTAACAGTGGAGAGATTTAGCTGTACCAACAGGAAAGGGAAACGGATTCAGACAAGAATAAAACAAATAATATAAAAACTAAAAATATCAAACTACAGAAGGAGGAAATTTACAGCAGAACAAAAGTAATACTATAAAAAACACGCTCAGTTTTGACGAAATGAAGCACTGTGTAAGGTGATTTTTAAAGGGGATGGCTATATGTGTAACTCCTCCCAGCCAGTAGGTGGCGCACTCTTCCGCTCTCATTCCTTTCTTTCTGCCAGCTGGTTGCCAGGTCCTCTAATGCTAATCTTTGGTAGCATTAGCCTCTTCGGTTTAACAGAAGAAAAGCAGGAACCCCATCGTGACTTCAGCCCTTTTCCTTCCTTAAGTCGGCATCAGCACTTCAACTTGACTGATGTTCACCTTTGTTTTGCTTTTTACATTTTTTTTATGTTTGAATTTGAGAAATTTAACTCTGAGAAGAAGCCTTTTATCGGCTCTATCACAGAACCACCTGGATCTGGCAGCATCTTGGTCTTCAACCTGCCGCTCTTGTTAGTGCAGAATCCTTTCATTTTAATGTTTTATATCGTAACTAGAACGGAATATTTATTGATTTTGGAGCCATTAAAATTTCTATATTTTGAGCAGTAACATTAATCTACAGATTTTTTTTGGGGGGGGGGGAAATAAAATATTTTGATGGAAAAAGTTATAGCTTAACCTGAAAACTTTCCCCCCAAAAAAACAAAAAGACTTTTCACAACAAATGTGTGCATTAAAAAAAAAGGAAGCCATGCTACAGCTTCATCCTTTGAGAGATATTATAGAAAATTCAATTTGTTGGTTTTCAAACTCAGACTGGTTGAAGTGTAGCTACATGTTTCATTCGTTTGTTTCTCTGTATGTGTGACTGGTTAACAGGCCAAAGTTTAATCAACATAAGAAAGGTATTTGTGTGGACAGAATGTTAAAAAGCAGCCTAAGAAAAACTCAGACCTTCAGGAAACCTGGAAATCTGTTGTTTTTTAGCCACTTTGAGGTTTAACGTGAGGATGTCGAGGATGCTGTTCATTTATGTTTTTTATATATATATTTTATTTATTTTACGTGATCCTGCAAAACAAACTGTTTAGACAAAAGTTTTATATATTTATTCTGCATACCTTTAGCAGTCATAGCTGACATTATTTACTGCAGTTCTAGCTGGTCTTTCCTTTGATCCGTTTCAGCAGAAATATGAATGGATTCGGACTTGAAATGTGCTTCACTGTTCGTAATATTAGTGATCTGCCATCTAGATCTGTTGGGTATGATCTGTTTAAACTAATGGTGTTTATTTCTGCTCAATCCACAAGCGATCTGCTCTAGGTTACAGTTTTGGGTCCTGTTGCTCACCTGGAGTAATGGAAAACCCTGCTTTTCTCAATCACCTGGAAGGATAAGCTTCTAATGATCAGCCTGCCTGTTGACTCATGTCGTCTACATTTGGTTTTACTCTATAATCTGTTGAAACTCATCTGCTGCTTTCCCATAAACGGCCTTCTTATGCAGAGCTTATAAGCTTTAACAGTAGACGCTGAGGATTTTTGTCTTATGTCTTCAGTGTTTAAAAAAAAAAAACAAACAAAAGAACAATTAAAAAGTGGAGGAAGTGATCCAGTTAAAATAAAAAAACAAGGATTCAGACTTTGGAACCAGTTCTTCCTCTTTCGTGGCGCCTCGGAAGCTCTTATAAGGATTAACCCTGTTCATTAAGTCACGTACATCAGATGATGTTTAATCTGTAGATCTGCTATCTGAGTCAGGAAACAAAACAAACTGGATGTTTTCTTCACATCAATGATCTGTGAACCCCTGGAGCTCTTAACACTGGGGGATTGGAGGGTGTTGTCAGGCTCTGAGTGCAGCTGCTAAGAGATCCTCCTGCCTGGACCGGTGGAGGATAGCCAGGCCATCGACAGAACAACGGAAAAAGTGTTTCGATCCCACATCCACAGCAGCTGGAGAGAACAAAGCATGGTTTGATAGGAGAATAAAACAAAAGGGCCGTGCTGGAAACAGATCAGCTCGCATGCATTGGTGTTTCACGGATCACACTGAATATTGGTGTTTATAAGTTTGGAAAAAAAAAAACATTCCTGGTTTGATTTTTAGGCTGAAGTTCAGTAATTCAACCTTTTCTCGGCAGCATTACACCCTTCAAAAAAAAAAAAAAAAAAAAAAGATTGAGAGCATATGCATCTAAAATGGAGATCCACTGATGCAGGCTTTTTAAGGCCGATACCGATTATTCTGATTATATCAGAACCGATCCCTGATATGTGCTGCCGATTATTATATGGGGTCTGTTTCATGGGGGCAAAATATTTCTTCCTCTGTTTACATAATAAAAATATTACAGAGATATTAAGTATTACATAAGTCTGTCAATTTAGAAAAATGGAACATTTTCAATAGATAGCAAAGGGAAAATCATACATATTGCTCATAACTGATACACAAAAAGCTAATATTGACCAAAAATAGCAGCTAGCTGATGTATTGGTCTCTTTACACAGAGAATAATTTATTAATCGGATCAAAGCTGAATAGTTTTCCAGCATTTATTTAAGATATAATGAACAGTTCTTCAAATAACCAGGAAATAAAAGTTCCAAACACAACCATTGTTGTAAACGGGTTTAAAGCTTTCTGTCTTGTTTTTTTTTTTTTCTTCAGATGACCTTCTATGCATCAAGCAGCGTCACGCTGCTGTTTGACTTCTGGGACGTCCATGGCCCTGCAGGTACGCAGCGCTCCTTCACGCCTCACACACTCTCAGCTCAGGGGGAATTAGAACCAGTTTAAAACCTTGCATGAAGTTGGCTCAGGCGGCACCTCTGCTCCATGATAACCTTACTTTGCTCCTAGCGAGCAGGAATGTTGCTTTATGACGGTGTTCCCCTGAGGATGTGGGTGGTGTCAATCTTCAGATATTTTAATAGTTAACTGAACTCTCATGGTTTCTCTTTGTAAGCTCAAACTCACTTTTCCCAGGTGGTCAAGGCATGTAGGGACTTCACTGGGCTATGGTTTGGTTTTTAGTCATTTAAGGGCTTTTTTCAGTCTATTAACCTAAATAAAGGGAACTGGTTAGAATACTCAGAAACAAGCCTGTCATTAAGTGGACACTTTACTTCACACATAATGAGCAGTTGAGGTGCAAGTGTGATCATGTGGTTTGGATGGGGGGGGGGACGCACTGCTGGATTTTCAGTGTGTATCTGAGGCAGAGAGGAGGTTTTGGGAACAGTAGGAATATACATTTAATATGTTGGTTGGTGGTTGTAACGACAGTATTACTGTTGGTTATCAGCTGAAGTTCACCTCGCCAAGGACGGTGGTACCAGACATGAATCACAGCTGGAGTCGGATTGGATCCCTCTGGGTTACTTAATGGCTCCTTAAATCACACCTGTTTCTGTTACCAGGAAACCAGCCAGTTTCAAAGAGCTCTAGCATTTCTTAGATGCACCGATCCAATACCTGGATCAGTTATGGGCTCCGATTATTGACTAATTAGCTTGATCTGATGTCAATGCTTCAATATCCAATCTACTGCACTTTACGTGGAGCCGTTATTTCTTTTATTGCTGCTGTTTTTTAATAATATAAAGTTATTATTGTGTTCATTTGTTTGTTTTTTTTACGATGTTTATGCCAATGCTAAATCTTTCACAAACACATGGCAAGAGATATGATTTATTCATTCAGCTGTCGAATCGGATCAGTTCCGGATACAGGATGGATCAGAAGAAAATGGATCCGTGCATCGCTGCCAATTCTGCTGAGATTAGCGATCAAATATCCAGTAATCCCAGAAGTTTGTTGACTGATTGAAAACCTAATAGCTGAAGTGCAGCTTGGTTGATGAACTATTTACCAAATAAAAGCTGGGAGGCATTTCAGTTAAAGGAACCATATGTGACTTAAAGTGTGGTTAAAATTAGTATTTTAACCAAAACGGTGCCAAACTATAGAAGCCGGCTGGTTTAGCAGAGAGCAGATGACGTCACTGATCTGGTACTTTGTTTATTAGGATGTTATACATTGAGAATAAAATCCACTCATTGGTCTATTAAACTATTATTCTGTGTTAAATGACTCGTATTTATTCACCTTTGTAATTAAAAGCAACACAAGTAGGTTTTTAAGTGTTTCTGTTCCAGTTAGAAAATCTCTTTCTTTGTGCTCAGCTGACGGGTTCCTCTTTGGAAAGTTACATGTTGCTCTTTTAGCAGTTAATAACTTCCTGACATAGTTTCAGTAGGACGGCTTTAAAGATCCTTGTATCACCACAGAGCAGCTTTTCCAGGTGTTTTTAAACGTGTGAGAAAAGACCAGATGCTGCTGAACTTAGCAAACGTTGAGTTTAATGTTTAACCTCAAAGTTCAACCTAATAAAACCTCCTTCCACAGGATTAGTTATGGAATCTTTTCCATTTTAAGTCTGACCTTCATAGAAATGTGAGCTTTTTAATATTTCAAATGATCTGATTTAGTTATGCTTTAGAAATGGAGAAGTTTTAAATTTGGTCATGAAAAGATGTGAGGAAAACAAAGTTGCAGTGAAATTAAGTGACAGATTTTTCTCTGTTAGCTAAAAGTTGTGTCTGATTATGTTGTGGGGTTTTTTGCCTGCAGGTATGGTGCTGTCAGTTTTTGTCGTCCTGCTGCTCACAGTCTTCTTTGAAATCCTCAAAGTGTGGCGGGTGTGGCTGAGCAGCAGCTCCAAGCTGGCTCAACCGCCGCCTGCGTACGCCGCCTCTCCTTCTGGACGCACGGAGAGCTGCTCGGAGCTGGATCCCAGTCCGTCCGAGTCCTCGCTGACCCCCACCGAGTCTCAGCCTCAGAGCCCCAGGAACAGGTGGGAACTGGTGTCTAATGGGAAGTAGTAGGGGTGTAACGGTCAACACAGACGTACTAACAATATCAGAACAGCTCTGTTGGTTTGGTCTGCACATCATCAACAATTTCAAGTGAAGTGAAATTTTAAAAAGTGAAACCGTACAAAACAAAGCACTCGTGTGCTGCAGCTTGGAAAATTAAAGAGGCGGAGTCACGCTATGACATTTTAAAAAAACAATTGTACACCAGTAAATCTTTCTGGTTGCAAAGTTACGACTTGTACATCAGGTCCACGCGACTAGATTGACATCTATCTAGCTTCCACGCCGCCTGCAAAACTTGGAACTACACAGACGGCTCTGAGCAGGAAAACGTGGTGATTGAACGACGGCTCCTTCTGAGGGAGCGTTGGCAAACATAAACTTCTAGGAATACCTCATGAATTTCACTGCCATTAACAGACTGTGGAAAATCTCTTGGAAATAAATCACAGTCACTCTTGGATAAAGCGAGGAGGCTTTGAAAATCTTGGAAACGGCCGTTTTCTGCTTCCTCTTGTGCTGCAGATTTGTAAGCTTACAGTTTTTACCCCCCTGGAGCCAGAATATCCGATGCAAGAGTAAAAAGCTGCAGAAGTTGTCTCTGCATGTCTCAGTTTTTGTGCAGCACATACATCCTTCAAATATAAACGAACCTTAAGCCAATTAGCACCTCATGGGAACGTAAAAATAATGATAAACAGCACTGGGAATACTGGATAGTGTAATACTGAAGCGGAGATAGTTAATATTTTTAGTCTCTATTGTTTGATCATGAATGATATTCTGAATAGTTTGATCGGTTCTTACCTTAATGTAAGTTTGTTCTGGGAATTTTCTCTCTCCTCGATGTTGATAGTTCTGTGGTCCTGCCAGCAGATGGCGCCACATATGTGCCTAGTGCTGGAATTCTATTTAGGCTCAAAGAGACATCAAAACACCATCAGGATGAACGCTTGGTGTATAAAACCGTATTTAATTGAGATCAAATGTGGGTTTTTTTTTTTAGCATGTAGGTAAATAACATGACTCTGCATGTTTAGGTTCTTTTGCGGCTG